>CM061531.1:31832022-31979494 GCA_030545055.2 Neoaliturus tenellus | reverse complement strand
AATGAACGGAGCAAATGAGCGAAGCGAATGAGCTCATCTTAAAATTGAACTAGTTTATACTTTTTGGGCTCGGTATTCAGCGTAGGACCACAAAGAAGTAAAGATGAAATGTTTTATAATTGTTTACTTGGCAAATTCTCTGTCCCTCAGGTGTCCAAGACTGGGGTGTGGATGTTCACTGACAGTGATGTGGGAGTGGGGGGAGAGCGTGGTCACCCATCAGCTCCAAATATGTTTACTGTTCTATAATCAGCGTGGCTGCTACACTGGTGGTGATACCATTTCTTTACAAATACCTTCATTGTGATCACTGAATTTAACCCCGAACTAAATTGTATGTATACTGATTGAAAAGGTTTGTGATTCTCGATGTAGATATTAATCATCATTGATTCTGAGTAATTGCTTTAATGTTTTCTTTTTAACTTCTGTAAAAGTTTTTTTTCTTTTGAAAGACCGAGCGTTTCATCCTTGGCGAAGAAAGTAATCATATTCAAGCAGACTGTTTGACTTAAACTCTTTCACTACATAGTAATACATACATACATAGTATGTATACATAGTATGTGTATACATAGTATGTGTATACATAGTAACACATAGTAATGTATAAATAGTAAACTAGATAATAATCTAGTTGGAGGTTGGAGAAATAATGTTACAACACCACATTATGCTGGCGATATCATTTCAGAAGTACTGTACTTGAAAAAAAAATATATTAAGTTATGAAAAATTTCATATAAAATCAGAGCCTGTAGTTTAGTCATCCTACTTGTTACATTTGTAATCATTTCAAGATATAAAACAAACAAATTCCATTTGTTTATAAGTTAAGTGGCAGAGATTTGTTTGCATCCTAATATTTCCTTTAAAGGTATAAACATCGACTATATAGTTGACGAGAAGCGTTCTAGAGTCAATGTTGTAAGAGAACATTCGAGATCGAAGTAGTCTGTGCTGGTTTCCAATTCCAGGGGGTTCTGGCGTTCCAGAGTTGTAATGGCAGCTATGCTGACTGTGAACTGATAAACGTATTGCTGTTGTCAAGTCAGGTGACCATATTCTGATAACCATTGCCCGAGTCGTCGTCTGTGCAGGAAGCTATGAGTCAGCGAAGTGCGATTCGTGTGAAACAATCTTCTGCTTAAAAACATTCCATTCTTCCCCACGTTCCTGAGACAATTCTAAAAAAAGTTTAAATATACTTAATTATTTTAATACTTTTGTATCGGTTCTTCGCAATTCTATAGCATTTTATGTTTGTGTACGTAAATTCACTGTTCACAATACTTAACTAACTGAAACAACCGGGGCAGGTCCCCTTTTACCAAGTTTGTTTGTCGGTCTTAAATAATGTCTCTAATTTGTAATATATAGAGTTGTTAATCACACGCATAACGAAGTTTATCTATCACAAGAAATGAGCTATGTAATTCATACTGTATCATAAGTCTCTTCTTCCGTGGTATTCAGTTTTTTCCTTATTAATTAGTTATAGGTTCATAAATATTTATTTGTTCACTAAATATTTGTTTCAATGCGTATTCGTGGTAGAGCAGGGGTTGCTGTAGTGAAAAAATATATAATGAAATAGCTACAGAAGTTTGCAAGACGTAAAGCGTTAAGAGGCGGCAGGAGTCAGGCTGAAAACCGTTAATAGATGTCGCCTGCAACGTTTCGCAACCATGTTCGCAACCCGCACTACATATTCTTCCTTACCGGCTGGTGCCTGCTACTATGCTAGCATGAACAACTGTGAGCGAGATAATACCATAGGCCTGTAATACTAGTCCCTAGACTAGCATTACTAGAAAATATTACAAGTGTGTGTTCCATAAACTTACAAGAGTAAAATAATTGTTACTAGTGTAGAGAAGGTGGTTTTCAATGGACTTGTTTATGTTTCTTAAGCCTCTACACTAGTATTTAATACAAGTAAATAGTAAATTCCTACCAACCTCTCTACACCCGTAATACTAGTAAAATTTGAGGCATGACCAAGACTTGAAATTTGAGGCATTAATTCAACAATGTCCAAACAATATCCAAACTGTTCCAACAAAATATCAAACAATTTCCAAACCGAAGTTGGACATTGCTATAAAACCCTTTTAATAGAGTTTCTTTGATTGCCAATAAATAGTTTAGTATTTTACCATGGATGTGTCTTATTATAATTATTAATCCGCAACTATACAGCAAAGGGATCGGCATAGTGGGCGTTTTATCATATACTCTAATACGAGTAAGGTATATTTTAAAATGCACACGAATTTCGAAAACTGCTCTAGCTAATTTCTTCAACCTCTCAAATAACTTAGTTAGTAGAGGGAAAAAGCCACTTCTAAACCGGAAGTGACGTCAGCTGCCAGGGCAGCTGCAGGGTGCAGATGGCGAGAGCATATGCCCTCAATGTGAAGTAGAATTGGGCATGAATTAAAAGTTAGTTTAAAAGTGAAATTCAACTGTGTTAACTAAACTCTAACAGTTGAACAAAAATTAAGAGTTAGTTGAAAACTGAAATTTAACAGGTATAACTGGGGGCTTGGAAAGTATGTCAAGGCCATCCAGAGTAAGTTTTAAAAAAGCCTACCCAACTACCACCAGAAATAGTTCAAATTTAAACTAGTTGGTGATAGTGGGATAATTCATTTGTGCCATGGGAGAGGTGTTTATCGTTTGAAAGTTGGCGATGGAATAAGAAGCGCCGCCTAGGGAGAGGGCTTATAAAATGGCAACCTTCCCCCACCACCCCTTCCCCCACTCCTTTAGACCAATAACCGGTCGCCGACTCTATGTGGTGAAACTGAACTAGACATGGCGGCCGCCATGGATAATTCTAACCTCAAATCCTAGCTTAGCTGAAGAGAATAGAGGATAATGAAGTAGGAATTGCGGTGAGCGCATTTATATAAGGAATGGTGGGAGTAAAATAGGAAAACCTGTTGAACACAGTCGATAGGAGTAATAAGTTCAAAGTTGTGGAAGCATAACATAGAACGTAAAATGTCGTGAATAACACTATCGTCAACGTTAACCTGCGAAGTTGTAGAAGAATATAACGGGTTAAAACTGTATTTCTTCCTAACTCTATTTAAATTAGTTTTACACTTTGAAATTGAAGATTTAGAAGTACTTCGTAATATATGTTGTGTTCGCAAAAGTTTTAACCTTAAACATTGTGCAAACATTATAGCTAATGTGTTACATTCAGAAGTTAAAAGAAGACTGAGGTATAAAATGAAGTGTAAAGGATATTGAAACAGAACAATATAGTAGTAATATTTGAGGTTAGAATTAACTAGACTCATTTAATGAAGTGGCTAGGAAGCCACATGCTGATGAATGCTAAATTGCATGTTAGAAGTAACGAAGTAGTCATAAAGTAAAACTAAGGAGAGGTGATCACTGCGAGGATGCAAGGTAATGAATGTTTGTGACGCGATAAACTATCCGCTTTTATAGAGGCAGTAATAACCCTAGCCAAATGCTGTCAGATGCCGACCAACTACCTGGTTTTATAGCGGCAATTACTCCGGGCAGCTGCCGGACAGATGGTAAAAGAAGTAGGGGGTTTTGGGGACAATGACCGGAAAGGTCAATGACCCCCCCTCCCCCCCCTCCCCCCCTTCCCCCCCCTCCCCCCCCCCGAAAAAATATAGCCCCCCCCTTCCCCCACTTCTCTGGGTCAATGGCCGGTCACCACCTTTCCCTACTCCTTCTAGGCCAATGACCGGTCACCACCGGTTGCTGACTCTATGTGGTGAAACCAGACTAAACATGGCAGCTGCCATGGATAATTCTAACCTCAAACCTGCTGCGCATGCAACAAGTACTTTGGATCGGAAGAATGACTATGCTATTGCGCATGCGCCTAGTCCTGTATTACTCACTTTAGCGCTACTACACATGGATAATTCTAACCTCAAACCTTGGTTTTGCGTTGCAGTGCATATGCCGCTCCCCACTCCTTCACCTTCCTTTTACACTGCTGCGAACTGGACTGGATTGAACACTGTACTGGAGTGAAACAACTTCCCCCACTACTCGAGAATCCGAGGAGCGATACGAGCCTGATCTTAGCGTCAGTCGTCAACAAACTTTCATAGCGAAAGGTTTTTGGCGACTCAGCAAGAGGTTTCAAATATATAGTAGGCCTATATATATTTGAACTTCTTCTACTATGTTGCGTTTTTTAATGCAATGTGGTATGTGTGTGTGTGTGTGTGTGTTTAGTTTTAAGTTGTATTTAAGAAATAATTTGCGCATTGCGATGTTAGTTATAAGTTGGGTTTAGCATTAAGGTGTATTAATTTTAAGAGGTGTTTAGCATTAAGGTGTATTAATTTTAAGAGGTGTTTAGCATTAAGGTGTATTAATTTTAAGAATAATGATGGTATTTGGTTGTGTTGAATTATTTGGTTTTTTAATAATGATGTGCTGTTAGTTTTAAGTGTTGGTACTACTAATTAATGTTGTTTTGCCTTACAGCTAGATGTTAGGGGGTAGATTAATTGTAAATTCAGAAGTTCCATTGAACTTCACTTAGAAGGGGTGGGACATCCGCAAATTGTAGGTAAGCGGACTAGGTTTTTGCATTTTGTTTAGGAATATAATGGGTGGGATTAGCTTGGGTGGGTGTTAGAGTTGCGTTTCTGCATTAGCTGTTCCAGTTTCCCTTTAAATTAATGGTTACGGTAGACCCGGACAGGACCGTTACGGTAGACCCGGACGGTCCAGGGACCTCCCTCGCAGAACGTAACTAGTGGGTTGGGAGTGGGAACCGTTAGGCAAACAGGGTGGTGGGAACAGTATTACTGTTCCCATCACCTTGGATCATTATAAATCTTGAATGACCTTGACCCACTTTCGGAAAGGTCAATGACCCCCCCCCCCGGCAACCTCCCCCCCCGGCGAACCCCCCCCCCCCCGAAAAAATGGAGCACCCCCCCCCTCCTTTCCCCCACTCCTACACCCCCACTCCTTCCCCCACTACTCCGGGTGAATGACCGGTCATGACCTGAAAAATTAAAATGGCTATAACTTGATAACGGATTGACGGATTTGAACAAGCGATACATCATTGAAAAGGTCTATATAAAACAAACATTTTGGTAAAAGAAGAATGTGGTTATCTTATTTTAGTCAAAAGTTATGCGAATTATTTGAAATAAATACCTTCTCTTTCCCCTTTTCTCCCACCTCCCAGGTTAATAATCAGTCTTGGCCAGATGCTACCCCTCTCATTTGCATATTGTAATAAAAGACGCACCGACTGCGGCTAACATTTCATTCTGATTCCAGACGTTACGCTGCGAACTTGGAGCCACAACCATGTCATCTCTGCCAACTACAACTTCTACTTCAACTTCTACTTCTACTTCAACTTCTACTACGGCTGCTACTGCACCTAAGAAAACTCTTCGTCTGAAAAATCCTCCTGACTGGTACAAGAAGCAACTTGGATCCCAACCTTCAACTTCTGGCACTATTCTTCCGCCTACCAAGACTTCTAAACTTCGAAGCATTTTTTCACCGCCTTCGCTTTCTACTTCGCTTTCAAACGACTCCACACCACCATCAACCATCATGCCGCCTCCACAGAAGCCAGCTCCCCGTCCTAATACCCCTTCATTTGAAACTTTGCTTCATCGTCTTAGTACACCTGTCATTCCACTGTCACCATTGCCTCCTACCCCACCACTTACTATGCCTGAAGACCACACCTATCATAAAACTAAATCCACTAAGCCTACTCCCAAACCTGCTCCTAAGCCTGCTCCTTCAGAGCAATTTCAATTATTACAAGAAGAGCGTCGTAGGGCATTTAGCCGTCCCACTACTTGCCCTGAAGTGCTCACCAGGGGAATTAAGAAAGGATCAGCTTGTGGGAGGAAATGTGTTAAAAACGAAAGTTTTTGCCGTGTACATGTCGTGAAACATCTTTCTGGACCACAACTGACAGAAACCCCCACCGTTGAAGACGATCCTGAAATAATATCCGTCAGAGGAGAGAGGCTTAAGAAAGGTTTGAAATATTTTTTTCTAAGTGTTGTTGACCACCAACACATTTTGGCAAAATGTAACGGCTTAAAATATAAAATTAGAGTTTGTGAGAATTTGTGTAAAGAGAAGAGATTTAACAATTTAGATTCTCAAGACTTTCTCCTCAGGGATAAAAAGGATCGTATTACAAGGTGGGTTCGTAAACAGTAAATTCACTTAGTTTTTTTCCAAATTGTTGCTTAAAAAAATAATGGGGGAGAAACACAATGCGTTATAGCGTTGTGTTTCTCCCCCATTATTTTTTAACACTCTAAGTCTCGTGACCTACTAACCTACTTCCATCCAAGTAGTAAGAAAAGTACTTCCCCCCACTCCTTTGAGTCGATGACTGGTCACGGTCAGCTCCTACCCCTCATTTGCATACTATTATAAAAGCGGAGCGAGCGTTGGTCACCCCTTCATTTTTCTTCTTTACGCCGCTCTTGTCGTTTCGTCTCTGCTGTTTACAATATTTCTTGCTTCAAAATGCCTCCTCATCTGAATGAAAATTTCAATTTTTCCGAAATTTCTGATGTTTTTGAACAATCTGAAGACACTTTAAGTAACGACAGTGAAAGTGAAGATGATGATGACGATGATGATTATACTGTTGAACTTAGTGAAGAACGTAAAGTCATAGCAATTGATCCACAATTTCCATTTGATACAATAGAAAAGTTTATGGCTGAAGCTAATAAATGGTTGGACTCAGGATATTATGTACGAATTGACTCTTTTATATTGTATGGTGATAGTCATTCTTTCCTTGTCACACCAAATGACAGAGGCCGCATGTTGCAGTGGGCACAATCTATGATGGAGTGCTATGAACAAGGTGTGGACACTGGCGGCTATTTTCTTGCACAACTAGTGTAATAACAAAATTACCCTTCCCCCACCCTACACCCTATCCCTTTCAAATCCTATAAAGAAGGGGGAAAGGAGTGGGGATTATAAAATGGTGGGGGAATGTGTATAAATGCAGGTTGTTTGAAGAGACTTTTATTATTGTGGCTTTAGCAGAAACAGCATGGAGTTTAAATCTTCAGCAAAAATAAGGAATAACATAATAAAGAGAGAAATTCGCAAGAAAGAAAAGATCGAACTTATAAAATTACAACTTATAATACCTTCCATTGAAATTGGATGTAGCAAAATAAAGACTTTGGTGAAAACTAACAAATATTTGTTACAATTGCTAAAAACAATCGAAGAATTGAAAAGCAAGAATGGACATTCTACATAGTAATATTTGAACATTTTAATATAAATAAGTAAACCAAAAAAAATAGATGTAAAATAGAGAGCGAGGAATAGATCACTTTGTGGTAATGGACTAACATGCCACTTAGTGCTCTATTCCTCATTCTCGCGTTAAATTGGATTACCTTGACCTATTTGTAAGACTGTTAGAATTTGGTTAACACTGTTGAATTTCAGTTTTGAACTAACGTTTATTTTTGTTGAACTGTTAGTTTTTTTAACACTGTCGAATTTTAGTTTTGAACTAACTTTTAATTTATGCGAATTTTTAGTTCCACTCTAGTTAATTTATATGCAAATTTAGTTCAACCAAGTGCCTGTGCTCTAGCCATTTCCACCCTAACATTTGTTCTTTCAACATCATAACATCTGTCCCATAACATCTGTCCTAACAGATGTTTGGAGGGCAGGTGTTTGGTTTTAAAAGTAACTAAAATTAGTTGGGTGGGGGAAAGTTAGTTAAAGCTTGAATATAAAGAAGTATATACTAAAACTCCAATGGGAATAAAGAACACGAATGAACAATTAGTTTGTAGAAGGTTAATATTTTTATTCAAAACGTTTGATTTCCTTGGATAGTGAAGAAGATGAAATAGTGGTGGGGAACCGTTATAAAAGGAGGAACGCGAGAGCCCATTTCATTTCTTGGCGAAATTTCGAAGAGTAAACATCTCAACATGTATCGTTGCGATAAATGTTTGGAATCGTTTCACGATGAAATTCTATTAGACTGTCATAAAGAACTAATTCACAACAACCCAGAAGAAAAACAAGAACAACAAGAACAAGAACAAGAACAAGAACAAGAACAAGAACAACAAGAAGAACAAGAAGAACAAGATGAACAAGATGAAATAACAGCAACATCTTCAACTACTTTACCGAATCTACAAGTATTTGCATTACCCGGTAAAGTAGTAATGCATCATAAGATTCAAAATGAAAACTTGAAGCTAGAAGAATTTATTAGAGAAGCAAAACCAATTGTAAGTAAAACTTTAAAAGAAGAATTGAAAAGATTAAACTTTCTTAAATTTGGTTTACTACTAGAAGCTATGTTTATAAATGTACAAGAAGAATTATCACCAAGAGGATTCATAACAAAAAACCGAACCATTATGGAAAGTTCAAACATTGATTCAATAATAGAGAATTGTATAGAAGAAATATTAACAAAAATTCAGGAACACGAAGGAAGAGGATCCGGATGGAGTCTTACAAGTATTGAAGTATTAGATATAAGAGTTCACAAACATGGATATGGACTAATGGGATCTAGTTACATTCCTTTACCAAAAAGAATTGAAAATACAAAATCTTGTGTTAATGTTAAAAATGAAGACAATGAATGTTTTCGTTATGCAATGACAGCTAAATTTGTACCACCACTTCATGTGAATAGACCTAACCAAGAATATGAAAATCAAAGATTTAGATACAATTTTCAAGGAATCACTTATCCTGTATCACTGAAAGATATATCAAAATTTGAGAAGAAAAATCCCGGTACGTCTATCAATGTTTTTGCATTAGATAGTTCAAACAAAGTGTATCCTTTACGTATTGCAAAAGAAGAGCTACCAGATCATACGGATTTACTACTACTAACGCGAGGAGATGTGTCTCACTATGTGTACATAAAGCAATTTGATCGTCTTGTTAATAAGCAGCTTTCTAAAGATCGACACAGGAAGTTAATTTGCAAGAGATGTTTCAATTTTAAACGAGATGGGCTACACTCAAGAGAATGGTTACAAGAGCACAAAAGATTATGTAACAATAATTATGAAGCAAAGATTATTTTACCTTCGGAAAGCAGAGCATTTGTTACATTTGAAAAGGTTCATCATCAGTACCGTATTCCTCTAGTTGTGTATGCGGACTTTGAATCAACACTTGTTCCTGTTGAAGATGAAAATTGTGAAGCTAGAAAAAGTGTCAAGTATCAAATGCACAAACCAAACAGTTTTTGTTTAATGGTTAAATCAACATTATCAGAAGAACATTTAAACAGATATGGATTAACTTCAGAACCTCTAGTATATCGTGGTGAAAATGTAGAAAAAATATTTCTTGATCACTTATATTCAATAGCTGGAAATGCACAAAGATTATATACAAATATTGTACCAATGAAACCGATGGAGGAAGAAGAAGAAATTCAACATGAAAATAAAACTCGATGTTTCTTATGCAAAAATGATTTTACTATTGAGAATTATAAAGTTAAAGATCACGATCACCTCACAGGTTATTACAGGGGTGCTGCTTGTAATAAATGCAACTTGAGCTATCGTTTACCACTATTTATTCCTGTGGTTCTGCATAACCTCAGTGGGTACGATGCTCATTTTATAATACCCGAATTAGGAAGAGACGATGGTGAAATTGATGTATTAGCTGAAACTTCAGAGAAGTTCATCAGTTTTTCCAAAAAAGTTGGAACATGAAACTAAGATTCTTGGACTCCTACAGATTTATGCCGTCGAGTTTATCCAAACTTTCAGAAAATTTAAGGAAACAAGATTTCATCGAAACAAAGAAGATTGTAAATAACGACAAACTGGATTTGGTACTTCGGAAAGGTGTGTTTCCATATGATTACATAGACAGTTTAGAAAGATTTAATGAAACATCACTTCCGGCTAAAGAAGAATTCAAAAGTAAACTTTATGACATGGACATATCTCAAGAGGACTATGATCATGCATGTAAAGTATGGAACGAATTAGGATTTAGAACATTGGGAGAATATTCAGATTTTTATGTTAAATTGGATGTAACTTTACTATGTGATATAATGGAAGAATTTAGAAATACATGTTTTGCAGCATATGGATTGGACCCTCTTCATTCGTACACTTCACCTGGATTAGCATGGCAGGCCATGTTGAAAGAAACAAATTGTAAAATACAACTTCTTACTGATATAGATATGGTTATGATGTTAGAGTCAGGAGTTCGAGGGGGATTGACGCAAAGCGTTACACGACATTTCAAGGCGAACAACAAGTATCTGCCCGATTATGATGCATCAAAACCAACAACATTCCTGGGTTATTTTGATGCAAATAACTTATACGGATGGGCAATGTCGAATACCCTTCCATATGATAATTTTAAATGGATAGATCCAGAATCGATTGGAAACATAATGGATATACCGAAGCATGGTGAAACTGGTTACATTTTTGATGTCAATTTTGAATATCCTGAACATCTTCATGATCAACATTATGATTTACCACTTCTTCCGAAAACTGAAATTTCCCCTACTGGAAGATGGCCAAAATTAATGATGACATTAACCGACAAGTCTCGATATGTTGGACACTACTGGATGATACAACAAGCTTTAGACTTAGGATTGAGAATTACAAAAATTAATCGAGTACTACAATTTTCTCAATCTTGTTGGTTAAAACCTTACATCAACAACAACACAAGAAGAAGAGCCACTGCTACATCAAGTTTTCAAAAAGATTTTTTCAAATTAATGAATAACGCAATATTTGGCAAGACTTTGGAAAACAAAAGGAAACATAAGGATATCAAATTGGTAACTGATCCAGTAAAATTACAGAAATTGGTGCAACAACCAAACTTTGGTTCATCTGTAATTATTAATGAAAATCTAGTTGTTATTTCCATGAACAAGAAGTCAGTTAAAATGGATCGTCCTTTGTATCTTGGAATGTCAATCTTGGATATTTCAAAAACACATATGTATGAGTTTCATTATAAGAAGATGGTTAACTATTATGGAAGAGAGAACATTGGTATTGCATATATGGATACGGATGCACTAATTTACTGGATTAAAACAAATGACATGTATGAAGATCTACGCACCTTTATATATAAAGATGATTTCGACTTTTCCGATTATCCTAAGGATCATCCAAATTACGACTATGACAGAAACAAGAAAGTATTGGGAAAATTTAAAGATGAAACGAATGGTGTGCCAATGATGGAAATTGTAGCATTAATGTCCAAACTGTATTTGTTTCAACTGTACATAAACGAGAGGAACGAACATCAAGTAACGAAGAAGGCCAAAGGAATAAAAACTTCTTTTCTTAAGAAGAACGTACAGTTTGAACATTATAAAAGAGGTTTGTTTGAAAATGTTGAAACAACTGCAACGTTTAACACTATTAGAAGTTATAATCATCAACTTTTTAGTGTCAAACAAACAAAGTGGGCATTAAGCTACAAAGATGACAAGCGCCATATTTTAGAAGATAAAATTAATACTTTACCATTCGGCCACTACTCTCTAAACCCTATCGACCAGTAAACCTATTCTTCGTCCTCTACCTTCTTCCTTTTTCCTTTCCGTAAAGAAGAGGGGACATGGCAAGCCCAATGCCATGTTCCCTCTTTTTTACACTAATATGAAATGGCCTTGACCTATATTCAAACTATATAAATGAGAATAAACTATTCTATGGATCAGTATTTTTACAAGCGGTGTACAAGCAACATCTGAAGATGGAAAGTGTGAAGGACAAGATTGTAAATGAACTACATAAACCAGCAAGAAGAAGATTTCCAAGAAGAAGTACAATCATTAAAGGAATGAATGATCTTTATCAAGCTGATCTCATTGAAATGATACCGCACAGTAAATTAAACAAAGGATTTAAATATATTTTAACAATTATAGACTGTTTTACTAAAATAGCTGACGCTTTACCATTGAAGGATAAGACTGGTAAAAGTGTTACAAAAGCTATGGAAACCACAATACAAAGAAATAAATTTAAAATTAAACATCTACAGACCGATGATGGAAAAGAATATTTTAATAAAGACTTTGGAGCTTTGATGAAGAAATATCAAATAAATCATTATTCTACAAATTCTGAAGTTAAAGCTTCAATAATTGAAAGATTCAATAGAACATTGAAAGGTGCGATGTATAAACAATTTTCAAAACGAGGATCATACGTGTGGTATGACATATTACCACAACTTATAAAACAGTATAACAACAAATATCATCGTACCATTGGAATGAAACCTATCCAGGTAAACAGTGCTAATGCGAAAATTGTATTACAACGCATTAAAAATAATACAACACCGAAATTGGAAAAATTGCAACCAAAGAAGTTCAAGGTTAACGATAAAGTTCGTATAAGCAAATACAAAGGTGTATTTAGTAAAAGATATCTACCAAATTGGACTAATGAAGTATTTACAATTTATAAAGTGCAACCAACTATACCTGAAACCTATTTATTAAAGGATAACAAGGGTGAATTACTTCAAGGTGGATTCTACGGACACGAATTGTTGAAATCAACAGTTGGTGATGTATATCTTGTCGAGAAGATTTTACAAAGGAAAAAGGATATGGTTAAAGTCCGGTGGTTAGGGTTTGATAAAAGTGAAGACTCTTGGATTCCTTCAAAAGACTTAGTATAGTTGTTTAATAGCTCATTGTGTGTTTAACCTTTATACAAGATGGAGATTGTACAACAAAAAGACCGATTTAATATCAATAACATTGATGAATTGACAGTTGACAATGATAAGTTAAATCATGGAAAACATGGTGAATTACTACCAAATACGATAAGATGTCTAATAACTGGTCCTTCAAATTGTGGAAAAACTAATGTTGTTTTTAACCTTATAACTAATCCTAAAGGATTGCGTTTTAATAATATATACATTTTATCAAAATCATTGCAACAACCAAAATATCAATTATTGGATAAAGTACTTGCAAGTGTACCTGAAGTGAATTTTTACAAGTTTAATGCCAGTGAAACAATTATGCAACCAAATGAAGCAAAACCATTTTCTATTTTTATATTTGACGATGTTTCTTGTGAAAATCATGACACAATAAGGAATTATTTTGCTATGGGAAGACATCATAATATTGATAGCATTTATATTGGTCAAACATACAGTAAAATTCCAAAACAACTTATAAGAGACAATGCAAATATGTTGATCATCTTCAAGCAAGATGAAACTAATTTAAAGCATATATATAATGATCATGTAAATGCGGATATGCCATTTGAAAAATTTAAAGAGATGTGTGGCAAAGCATGGAATGAGAAATATAGCTTTCTCGTTATTATGAAGGAAGAAGATATTAAAAATGGTAGATATCGTATAGGGTTGGATAAATTTGTATTTATGCGTTGAACTACCGATGCTACATCTAGTTACACGTTGAACTTCACAGTGTAAACATGGTGAATCAAGAAAAACTATTGAAAGAAATAAAATCACTCAGTGATTCTATTAGGATGAAGAATCGTGCATTGAGGATGGGTTTAAGTGAAAGAGAAGAATTTCTAGAGACTACATTTAAACCTATTACGGAACCTTTAAAACAGATATCAGAAACTATTGGTAAACCTCGTTATGAAGGAGATGTTTTACTACCAGTTTCTAAACAAGAAGTACAAGCATTAAAAAAAGAAGAAGATGATGATTCATATACAAGTGCTAGTGAGCAAGAAGAAACAAAAGAAGAAGAAGAACCAATTGTTGAAAAGGAAGAAGAACAGCCAATACCTGAAGCTGAACAATCTATTCCAAATTTAACTCAATTGAGTAGCGATATATTACAACATGGACCTCTTGGAAGAAAATATATAATGAAAATGCTACATGACATGAAATCAAACCCGAATTTGAGTAGATCACACGTATACGGAGCAAGAATTGATGGGAATGAATTGAAGATTGGCGATTCAAAGCTTGAAATAACACAAGACGATTACATCATTATTGGTGAGCATAGATATAAAGGAACAAAAGGATTATATGAATTAATTTTTAAAAACATACCACTAAGATATTCATCCAAAGATTTAAGTGTTTTTAAGGAGATTCTACAAAATACTAACGCTCATAAAAGAAACTACTTAAAGGATGGAATGATTAATCGTTCACGTGCAACAAAATATAACATCGTTATAAAAAAGTTGTTTCCTCCACGAAAATTGCCAACATTACGTACTGCACCAGCGGTGAGACAACCACTGAAAAGAAAATCTTTATCACTTATGGATTTATCACTTCTTGAACAACATGGTAAAAAGAGTAAAGGAGATACTTCAACATCTGGTAAAGGATTGATGAAAAATCTATACAATACAAATGTGATTTACTACAATGACATTAATAAATTGGTTGATAGAATGAGACTATTGCATGAAGCCATGGAAGCTGGTCATACAGGTTTAAATAATGAATGGGTAGCTCTGATTGACGAACTCAGGAATCGCGGCATAATTGTATAATTGTCCGCGGATATATAAGAGTTGCAGGTGTATAATGTGTCAGTTCTAACATGAGCGTCGACAAGTTCGGACGATACTCCGCGTTAGGAGTGCAAGTTGGAGAAAACAGAAAAAGAAGTGGATTACCACAAACACCCGAAGGTGACTATAACATAAATAATAAACGTTTAAAGTTTGTTAGAGATCCAGAAGAAGATGGAGATGCAACAAATTTAAAAACAGTGAAGGAGGAAACATCTACAAGTTTAAAACTTGACAACAACCAACTGTATGATGCAAAATCTCACAGGGTTATTAATGTTGCAAAACCAGTCAACAATGGAGATGTTGTTAATAAAGGCTATTTGCTATCTGCGATGGATTACGCTTTACTGTTGCAAAAGACTAAAAGTGGAAAAATGTACAATGCTTTAAATTATAAAATAACTAATGTGGCAGATCCAACTGATGATACAGATACAATCAATAAGCGTTATTTGCACTCTGTAACACCAGAAAAGAAAAAGGATGGATTTTCTTTTTATAAATATACTATAAACGATATTGGATATCCTAAAGAAGAAAGTGATGGTGTTAATATAAAATATATTAAAGATAATTGTATTTTATATAATGATGCTGTTATTGATTGTCATGGAAAAGTGTTGTCCAATCTGAAAGATGGTTCAACTCCATCGGATGCTGCTACCGTGAGACAAATGAATGAAAGCTTGAAGAAAGGAACATCCGCTTTTGTTAAACAAAATCAGGTAGTGTCAAAGAAAGGTGATGAGTTTATGCAAGGAAGTGAAAAGTTTACCTTACTCCAACTAAAAAATGACAAGTGGGATGGAAAAAATAAAAGATTGTCAAATATAAGTTTAGGCACGGAAGAACATGATGCTGTTATTTTAACACAAGTGCCACAACTATCAGCTACTGGTGTTAACTTTATATGTGAAGGTAGACGATTAACCCATGTAAAATCTGGTAAAGATGATAATGATTGTGTTGTTGTGAAACAAACTATAGTTTTAGATAAAATAAATAACTTATATGATGGAAAAAATAGAAGAATATCTAACATATCAGCAGGACTAGCTAAGAATGATGTTGCTACTATTAATCAAGTTATAGCAACCTCTAATAACGATCTATCTGTGTATACATGTAATGGTAAACGTATCACAAATCTTGATAATCCAACAAATTACAAAGATGCTACTAATGTAGAGTATGTAATGAATCTTGTAGGTAATGTAGTTATTGATATGCATAATCATTTAATAAAAACATCGATGAAACACAACAAAATCGAAGATTCTCAGAGAAACCAATGGATTAAAGATGAAATCATTGATAGATACTAGTAAAACTTATGAATATTTAAGTATGGAATATACAAAAAAGGATTCATTATCATAAAGTATTTCATAGAGTGAAGACGTTGGTTACATAAAACAGCATAATGAAAACCATATCGCTCAGTCGTCGTCAAGACAGCGGCAAGAGAGGACGTGGTTTAACATCAGCTGCATTATCCCTGCTCAGACGGATTCCAATTGGTACTGTTGTGAATCGAGCGATAGACGCTTTACCATACGAATTACATCTGCCCGGAGGTTATCAATATTGTGGACCTGGAACTAAGTTGGCAAAACGTTTAGCAAGAGGAGATCCTGGAATTAATAAATTAGATCAAGCTTGCAAAGAACACGATATAGCATATTCAAAGTATAAAGATTCAACAAATAGATCAATAGCAGATAAAATTCTAGCGGAAAAAGCTTGGCAAAGAGTAAAATCAAGTGACGCAAGTATTGCAGAAAAAGCATCGGCTTGGGCAGTAACTACAGCCATGAAGACGAAAGCAAAGTTAGGTGGTGGAAAACGTCGCAGAGGAAGACCTGCAAAGAGAGGCACTCCCAAAAGAGGTGGAAACATTAAAAAAGGACGTCGTAGAACTCATAAAGCAAGTGTAAAGAAGACTTCTGTTTGGCAAATGGTAAAAAACGGAGCAGGTTTATACCTAAGACCATACCGTGTGTACTAAATAAGAAGAATCAATTGATAATTCCAAATAAAGCCTTAACAAATCATCAGTTAAATGATTATGTAAAATGTTTGAAAATACCATTCTTTCGAGGAGTTTTTATGAAAGATGCATTACCAACTAAAATATGGAAAAATGAAACTGGAATAGTAAATTTGGATTCCACCTATGGTCCAGGTACTCATTGGGTATGCTATAAAAAGCTCGGACAAACCGTTTACTACTTTGACAGTTTTGGCAATCTACCACCGCCAAAAGAACTTCAACATTATTTTCGAAACTCAAAAAACATTTTTTACAATTACAAAAGAGAACAACCTAACAATACTGAAATATGTGGGCATTTATGTTTGGAGTTTCTAGCGAAAAGTGTCAGTCAGCTTTAAGATGTCATCGTATACAGTGTCATTGAGTGGAAATTCATCCACATTGAAAAGTACGCTGTTCCCAGCATTGCGTCTATCCAAGGAACGATTATGGGAAGCGGCATTACTTGATTTGACTACCTACAACTCAATTCCCAATGTTACGGAAGGGAAGAACAATTTACTACATTATTATGAAACTAAGGATGCTGCAGGAAAATACTCAGAATTGAAAATAATTACATTTCCTACTGGAGCTTATGAAATTGATGATATAAACCAATTATTACAGAAACAACTCGGAGAAGACAATATCACCGTTAAAGGAAACAATAATACTTTAAAAAGCAGAAATAACTTCAAAATATTATATTGATGTCAGCTTGGAACAGTCGATTGGCAGTTTACTTGGATTTACAGATACAAAAAAGAAAATCTTAACTCCTGGAACTACTCATTCAGGTGATTCAACTGTAACAATATTGAAAGTAAATAGTATCGATGTCACATGCAACATTATACACGGATCGTATAGAGATGGAGTTAATCAACATATTTTACATACATTTTATCCAACAGTGGCTCCCGGTTTTAAAATTGTTGAGAAGCCACAAAACTTGATATACCTACCGTTAAACACCAGTTTCATTTCAGACATCGTACTGAACATATTGGATCAAGACGGTCATAGTGTTGACTTTAGAGGAGAAACAATTACTATACGGATACACATCAGAGCAGCAACATAAAAGTCAACATGGGATTATCATTTAAACCGCAACGGAAGAGTCGGGAGCTCAGTAGCTCCTCGACATTGGAAGAGTTAACATCAGACAACATTCGTTTTCTACAGAAGATTGGATTGAAACTTAACAGCGATGGATATCCTGGATATATCTCAAGGACCAACATTCGACGAAACACTATGGGAGAAGGAATATCACACGCACAACCCTTACACTTCATCAAAATTAAACAATAACGATGAAATAAGGATCCCCATTCAACAACAAGATATTTACACTTTACCGTGTGAAAGTTACTTGTACATCGAAGCACGGGTATTAAAATTGGATGGAAAAACTGCTTCAACAGTTCCTTTTATAAATAACCCGATGGCATATCTTTTTGATGAAATAAGATATGAAATATCAGGGGTGACGGTTGATTCAACAAAAAAGGTTGGTTTAACAACGACATTGAAAGGATTAACATCATTAACACCGCATGAGAAGAATTCAATAGTCACCGCCGGATGGGTTGCCCCCGATAAAGACACTATAACACCAGCTTCCAACGGTCACTTTGATTTTCATGTACCTTTACGATTGCTTTTGGGATTCGCTGAAGATTACAAACGGGTAATAATAAATGTCAAACAAGAATTAGTATTACTCAGATCTTCAACTAATAAGGACTTGATACTTGCAGACCCTGCAACTACGGAAGATAAACTGGAATGGCAACTACAGTTGGATAAAGTTGTTTGGAGAGTACCTCATGTAAGATTGGCCGATGAACATAGAATCCTATTATTGAGAAAGTTGAAATCTGACCGTGATATTGTAATGCCATTCCGAAGTTGGGAATTTCATGAATACCCTACACTACCTCAGACAGAACGACAAACATGGACCGTCAAGACATCAACTTACTTGGAACGAGCAAGGTACATAATACTCGGTTTTCAAACTAAGCGAAAAGATGTTATCACTGCAAATGCTGGTCAATTTGATCACTGTAAAATAAAGAATTGTAAAGTTTTCCTAAACTCTCAATTCTTTCCCTATGACAATTTGAATGTCATGTTCAGCAAAAAACGTTTTTCCATTTTATACGATATGTATGCAAGATTTCAATCGTCATATTATGGAAAAACTAATACACCACTATTATCACCTGACCAGTATTATTCCAAGGCTCCAATAATTGTAATCGATTGTTCAAAACAAAATGAATCGGTAAAATCATCAAGTGTGGATATAAAAATTGAAATGGAATTTGAAGAACCAGTAGCGGATGGAACTTCGGCATACTGTCTAATTCTACATGATAAAATAGTTACTTACACACCGCTGACCGGAATTGTGAAGAATGTACTTTAAGAAGAATTGTACAACGACTGCAAATTTTTGAGGTTAGAATTATCTGCTTCAATTTTTGAGGTTAGAATTTCATTTGTGAAAGACAAGTTGAAAACAAACAATTATGTAATTGTATAAATTTCAAGGATTTTACGAAAAATATAAAAGCGAGAAAATAATTAGTGGAAACTTCATTCTATCTTCAACCGTCGTATGGGAAACATCATTCGCAAGATGAATTCTACTAACGGAGAAGAAAATACACCTCTAATGGATGATAATAGTTCAGATATAGAAAAACAAGTTGAACGAGAAATGGACGAGTTCCTAAAGTTTAACAAACATAAGAAGAGAGAAGAAGAAGAAGCTGAAAAAGAAGTAAAAAGGAAGAAGGTTGAAGTTAACATTACAACCAATATTTTAACAGAAGTATTTCTTCGGATTATCTACCCAATTTCTTCATGCATGACAAAAAGTATATCAGTTGGAATTTTAAAATCAATGGATTATTCACCAATTGTTATTTTAAATCATGGAAACAAAATGGTTACTTTCAGTGAAACTACTTGGGAATCTCTCATGAAACATTTACATCTTTTGGAGTGCTATTTAAGTAACAATACATTTGGAAGAAGAACAAGATTAAGTTTATTGGAATCAAATATTGAAGTTGATATAGTAAAACATCGTGGAGGACAAATTGTTCGCTTCAGAGATTTAACTACACACAATGTTAAATTATATTTCACTAAAGAAGAATTTTACACTTTAAGTTGTACTACCGGTCCCGTCACCAGATATTTGAAACAACTAATATTTTCAAGTGCAATAATTAAAGACTATCTAATTGATACATTGGACAAACAACCTTTTGTTCCAATTTTATACGGTCCCGTGGATACTTCAATCTTTAATAGAATACCTCAAGAAGTTGAAATGTGGAGACAATTAAACAACTATCACACCAATTTTAATATTGATGAAGTGGCACAAGAAGTGAAAGAAGAAGAACAATCCTGTCTGTTATAAACATCGGCTCATTCAATTTTTAAGTCAGTTGTTAGTAAGACTTCATCATGAATAAACGGGTTTCGTTTTCTAATGCGCCACACATAATGGAAGTTAAAAGAGGTATAATTGAATTTCAAGCTTTCCGAGGAAATGATGGTAATTTTATTATTAAAGAATTAGTAATCTTGGACATGAACACATCAGTAGTTTATCATTATTTGTTCAAACCTCCAGTACCATTTAATAGACTAACAACTAAAGCGAAAGTTACAAACAAATGGTTGAACAAACATTTTCACAACTTAAGATGGGATGAAGGTTTCATTAATTATAACATGATGCCGCACATTATGAATCATTATTGCAAAGAGTTTAAAATTATCTACACAAGGGGATTGGAAAAAGCAAATTGGATACAATCATTTACAAGCAACGAAGTGATTAATGCAATAATTGATAAAGATTTCCAATGCTACTTCAACGAACTTTGTATTTCATCAAAAAGTTTTAAAAATCGAAGGTCGCAGTGCGCTTTAAAGAATGTCTACCGCTTGAACAATTTCCTTCAACAAAGTGGTGGGTGTAGTGTCAGTAGTGGGGGTAGTGTCGATTACAAAAGCGAGAGCGCTACCATGACGCAGCATGAGTATTACTCTAACCTCCGAAGAGACAACATCTCCAACGGACATTCTTATTAACAAGAAGATTAACAACAACATCAAGATGGCATCACAGAACTTACTTCAAAGTTTAGTTGATCAGTTCAACGCTCATTCTAAATCATCAATTCTACCTACAAAGAAATGTTCTGAACTAAAAGAAGAAAAACACTACATCATTCATACAATCAAGAAAATGGAAACTTCAGTAGGTGATGCTATTAATTGCACATTGAGCGAGGCTCCATATACAGTTGGTGACGAACCAAAATTTCAGATCTTCCTACCAAGACGCTTTGTACAACTTCGTCAAAATGAAGATCTTCGTGTAGTTCAACCCGGCGCACTCTATTTGGTTTCGCACGGAACAAGTGGAAACAACTCAACTGAACTAACTATTCATGTAACACCTACTACTGATTAGTTTGTACATAACATTGTAACTATTTATTTGTAATTGTTTTTCAATAAATATAATATAAAAAAAAAAACAAAAAATTAAAAGGAGCAACATATTGTGATGTTTTTGTACATTACAATATGTTGCTTTTTTTAAAAATTCCACGGGATGACCTTGACCCACTTTTGTGTGATTATAAAAGCGAAAATCTACTTGTAAAATTCATCAGTCTACGACTACCTTTCGTACCGTACACATCTCGCTCACTCTATCGCTTAATATAAAAACTAAAAGATGTCTCTCAAAGTCAAGTGTGCATCTTATGATACCAACACCATTACAACTTTTGAACAACTCGAAGATTTAACCAACGAAATGCGAGTTTTACTTACCGGTGGTTATCACTTAACTGTTGATGTTAGTGCTACTAATACAAGGATGTTCACTAAAACAAAATATTGCGATGATGAAATATTTATTTCTACACAACCTACAACTTCTTCATCGCCAACTGGTCAACATAACATCAAGTTCCAAAAGTATTACCAATGTTGAATAACTTTTGACAGACAAAACTACAACTAAAAAATCACGTGATCAATGTGAGTTAATAAAAAGGATGTAATACTTGTATAAATAATCATTCGCTTCTCAGCTCTCACCACGACAAGACCTATTTAAGAAAATGTTGTACAGAATGATGATTCAACTTGATGGAAAAATCTATGGAAAAGATTACAACACTGTTGAACAAATGACTAAAGATATAGATGTATTAGCTAAAGAAGGATACCAAGCTAAATTAATTTTAAAATTTCCTGAAGTACATCCACTATCAATAGAAGAACTAGTTGCTATGGCTAAAGCTGAGAAAGATAAAAAGTCTGAAGAAAACAAAGAAAAACAAACTTCTTAAGTATCAACATTCCTTACATTAGTAAGGTATAATTTTTTTAAACTCCGTTTGGATGACCTTGAAATTACCCCCACCACTTTTCACAGTACATAAAACTCGCTATTCATCACTATACAATCTTATTCTTTCACTAGACTCCGCACCATCAACATGGAAGAGCAAAAATACAAGTACAAACCTCGTTACTGTTGTGAACAACAGTGTACAGATTTAGGACCAATGATGGTGGATGGGTTAGCTTGTACTAAATGTGAATTCTTCGGATCTTGTTATTGCAAATGCAAAACAAAACAACTACCGCCACCGGAATTGCGAACTTTCAAATTTTACAAATCAAGATATTTTCATACATGTTGTCCTCAAAGATGTTTCAAATTTCACCCTCTAGATCTTGCTCATTGTCAACGCACCAAGTCTCATCAAGATGATTTTTGTACACATATGATAAAAAGATGTAAATACAGATCAGATTGGTATTCCGATCCTGTAGAACCATCAAATGTGAAATTTCAGTTTTACACTCTTTTTTAAAACTTCAATTGGATGACCTTGAGATTTCCCCCACTACCGGTTGTAATTTTTATATAATATTAAATTCAACTTTAAATCATTTCACTTCCAACATTCTAACTAACAACATGGAAGCAAAATTTATCAAGTTTGAACATATAATAACTGAGAGGGAGGAGATGGAAGAATTGTTTCAAAACTTACTTTCTATCATGGACAAATATCCTATGAGATGGTTCAGAATTGTGGTTCAATATTTAAATCCTGGTGAATTATTTTCTTCATCGTCATCATCACAGAGTGAGGAAGACGAAACAACTACTTCAGTTAGAATAATTGAATTACAAGATGAAGAAGAAGAACTTAACGCTTTATTTGATCATAAGCTCAAGGTCGCCATTATATAAGCCCCCTCCCTATGCGCCGATCCTCATTCCATCACCGACTCTCCAACAATGAACAACTCTCCATTGGCCCGAATGAATTCTAGTTTTGAAATAAACTCTAAAGAAGAGTTACAAGACATTTTTAATATTTTACAAGAACTTGTAGATAATTTTACAACCATCAAAATGAATTTGGAAATAACATCCGATTGTCCTATTTGTGATAAGGTTGAAAGTTTGGACGAAGACAGTTTACTAAATCTAACTCCTGCACCATCTGACACTACTGATGGTAATAATGAAGAGCAACGTCTTTCCCCCACCACTTCTTTGTAATTCATCCTTCCCCCCACCACTTCTTTATTTAACTAACATTTCTCCCTTTCACTTCTCATTCCGTCTTCAACTTCTGAACTATCAACATCACTTATTTTAAAATTTCAAACACTAACACAATCATGATGGATATGATGGATGAAGTTCCCTTCGTAACTAGAATGGAAGAGGATAAATTAAAATTGGAAATTAAACGATTGGAAATGGAACGGGAAAACCAACTCGAAATGTTACGTTTGTTCAAGCTTTTCAAATACATCATCTGGGGACTCTGCATTTACCTTCTCATCGTCGTCGGTGTTTGCATTTACAACTCTGTAATTCATCACAAAAGTTCAACTTGTTTAAACTCTGCTGTTGCACATTAATTGTATGTTCACTAATAAAATTCAAAAGTTACTTCAACCTATCCTACTATCACCAACTAGTTCAACTTAGAACTATTTCTGGTGGTAGTTGGGTAGGCTTTTTTTAAAACTTACTCTGGATGACCTTGACATACTTTCCAGATCCCAGTTATAAATTTGAATTTCAGTTTTAAACTAACTTTTAGTTTTGTTCAACTACTAAGAGTTTTGTTAACACCATCAAATTTCAGTTTTCAACTAACTTTTAATTTATGTACACTTTTAGTTCAACCCTAGTTACTTTATTCGCAAATTTAGTTCAACCGACCGCCAACACCATCTCCACCCCAATATTTCAACATCTCTGCCCCCAACACCTGCCCGTAGGGGCAGCTGCCCGGACATCTGTTCGGTTTTAAAAATATAAAATAAAGGTAAAAGAGTGGGGGTGGTGCATGCTCACCAATGCAAAACTAAGGTTTGAGGTTAGAATTATCCATGGCGGCCGCCATGTCTAGTTCAGTTTCACCACATAGAGTCGGCGACCGGTTATTGGTCTAAAGGAGTGGGGGAAGGGGTGGTGGGGGAAGGTTGCCATTTTATAAGCCCTCTCCCTAGGCGGCGCTTCTTATTCCATCGCCAACTTTCAAACGATAAACACCTCTCCCATGGCACAAATGAATTATCCCACTATCACCAACTAGTTTAAATTTGAACTATTTCTGGTGGTAGTTGGGTAGGCTTTTTTAAAACTTACTCTGGATGGCCTTGACATACTTTCCAAGCCCCCAGTTATACCTGTTAAATTTCAGTTTTCAACTAACTCTTAATTTTTGTTCAACTGTTAGAGTTTAGTTAACACAGTTGAATTTCACTTTTAAACTAACTTTTAATTCATGCCCAATTCTACTTCACATTGAGGGCATATGCTCTCGCCATCTGCACCCTGCAGCTGCCCTGGCAGCTGACACCATCTGACCCCTGCAGCTGCCCTGGCAGCTGACGTCACTTCCGGTTTAGAAGTGGCTTTTTCCCTCTACTTTAGTTCTGGGATTAAAATAATATTTATACAGTATAAGTCTCTGTATTAGGAGGAATAATCTTATTTCGTTTTAATCTTGAATTGAAATTCCAAATGGATTACATTGGTCTAATGAGGTTTAAAATCAAAACAAAAGATCTGATAGAAACAGCCAAATCAACTGTCAAAGCACGAAACACGCGATCCAGTTTAAACATGTGGGTTTTCTATTGTAGCCAGTAAATGGATTACCAATTGATACTGTAATAATTAATCAGTTTTTTTTTAATTACTTTACATTGATGGTTATGATTATTTACTTAAATAAATGTTAAGAGTCATCTTCCCCTTCGGCTCACTGTTGCGCAGTTGGCAATGTTAACCATACGGCATTTGTGCTAAAACATGGTATTTTATTCCCCTGTATCAAACGCCGTTTTTCAACCGATTTTCTTTAAACTTGGAAAGTGTTTAGTTGAAACATTAGACCCCTCATACCTCAAAATTTTGAAAATTTAACAAATATTGCTCTCTGTGAAGTCGCAAAGTAAATCGATTTTCCCTTGTAATATTTGTTAGATTTTCAATATTTTGAGGTATGAGGGGCCTAATACAACTATTCAACGAAAAACGTACCAAGTTTAAAGAAAATCGGTTGAAAAACGGCGTCCGAAACAGGGGAATAAAATACCATGTTTTGCATTAAAAGCCGTATGGTTAACATTGCCAACTGCGCAACAGTGGGCTACTGGCCCAATAGTGTAGTAAAATTAAGCCAAAATATGGCGGGAAAATGAACAAATTTTGGACAGCCAATTTTTGCTAAAATGTGTTCTATGTCATCCCCTGACCTCCCTCAGAAAGGTCCCCTGAAATCCCCAGTGGGCCACATGCCTAAAAATGATGGGATGGCTCTCGTGGAGTCAGAAATAAGTCTTTCGTCGACCAATAGGTTTATGTATATAAATTTAAAATTCTTAAGTAGTAGAATTTAATGCTGCAAACCCCACCTCAAAAGGTTGCTTGAGTCAAAGATGGCAGCATGTCAAACTTTGAATAAAAACCAAATTTTAATCTACTCGCTTAAAAATGTAATAATATACGAAATACTTGACCTTTTGAAGTCCGGTTTGGGGCAAACGTTTGCTTGTAAAATTACCTTAGCAAATAGGGATAGTTTGACATATGCCCATATTACCCTTGAACCACCCAACGTCTACACACACGTCTACATGGACGTCCCAAAGAGGAAGTTTTGAAAGATTTTTTCTTACTCCATAGCCATGCTATACATCACTTTAAAGGTCTTAATAAGGAGAGTACATAGCCGAAAACCAGACCTCAAAAGGTCAAATATGTCGGAAGTTATTGCATTTCAAAGTTTTGATAATAGGATTATTTTATTCTAAATTTCGAATGTCTGCCATTTTTCTCCCGACCGTTATATTTAGGTCGGGTTTACGGCATTGTACTCTACATTTTAAGACCTTTAATTTGATATATATGAACCTTCTTGAATGTAATCAAATTTAGTATGCTTAATATCAAAATTTATTTTAACTCCTTATAGGCCAACCCCTCATTTTTGGGCATTATCCCCACATGTGATTTCAGGGGAATTTTCGGAGGAAGGTACAATAGGGGGAAGGAATTTTTGGAGGATAAGGGGATGCCATACAACACATTTCAAAAGAAATTAGCTTTCCAAAAATTATTTCATTTTTCCGGACTAATTAATTTTACTACACTACAAATGTGAAGATGACTCTTATGTAAAAGGATAAAAGAACTAAGCAAATGGTAGAATTGTAATTAAATTTTAAAACAAAAGAATAAACAACAATAATGTAATTAGCTGTAACCGCAGAGTTAAAATTCACCTGACAGTTTCAACAAACTCATACAAGAGTGCAGCACCCTTAGGCAAACATTAAAGTATTCTGAAAGCGACTGAGCGAAGCGGACGAGGTCGTCTTGATTGATAAAAGCCTTTGGGCTCGGCATTTTACAGTCTGTGACTGATATTACTATGACAACTAAATTGTCTACTTTTACCGAGCATATGCTCGGCCCCCAGGTACTTCAAACTATCTTCAGAATAAAATAGCACGTAACACTTGCCAAGCATACAGGTCAAGCGATACAGAAACAAGATAAAAAATGAGTGCACAAGCCATTTCTTCTGTATAAAATAATTAAATGGATTCTGTCTTTTTGTCGGCTTTTCAATGCCAAGATGGAACGATTCGATTCCTTTATTTCCGGAGTTGATTATTTAAGTATGGAGAAGAAAATGATTTTTATAAATCTTGCATTTGTATAGGCCTAACAAGATTTCATTAATGCCACTAAATTTACAGAAAATTATAACTCTTATGACGAGAACAAGAGTAATGGTTCATAAAAACATATAAATTAAAATAGTATCAAAATGTTTGTTTATATGACATTAGGTTTTTGCACAACCAACACATGCATTTAAAAATGGAGTGTAAAGAGTTTTGTATTAAATTTGATTAACATATAATAAAACTAATAGGCCCTATTTATAGAGCTTAATTCACTTTTCCAGGAGAATTTAAAGGCATCCATAAAAAATAAAATTTGAAATCATATTCACTCGCTACGGGCTCCAATGATAAAAAAGAAACACAACTACAAAAAACAAATAAATGTACAAATAACACCCCGATAAGGTAAGAAAAATTAAGGAATGTTTAAGCAACAAGATGTACGATATTTGACGTTTGCTACACACTGTATTAACAATGTATTCTATGGCAATAAACCATTATTATTATTATATTATTGCGAATTCACATCCTCCAGGCCAACCTTCATAGATCCTGGGGAGCTGATAACCTTCTAGATCAGCTCGCACGAGAACTTGGTGCTGACGCGCTCCTTATCAGCGAACAGTATCGGGACAGAGACCCAAACATTTGGATCTCCGACAGCCTCGGTACTGCTGCATTTTGGGCACGTAATACACGAGATGTCTTGGTGCGGAGTCACGGGCGCGGCCGAGGATTCGTCTGGGTTTGGTGTAGGGACGTGACTATCTTCAGTTGCTACCTCACACCCAACGAGGCCGTCCAGGACTTCCGCGACAAGATAGATAGCCTAGAGGAGTGCGTTCTCGGCACCACCGGGCATGTCGTCGTTGGTGGCGATTTCAACGCCAGGGCCGTCGAGTGGGGAATGCCCTCTACCAGCTCCCGGGGGAAATACATCCTGGATTTCATCGCCAGGGCCGGTCTTGTCGTCCTCAACCAGGGCGACACACCTACTTTTCGCCCCGGGCTGAGAGGCACGATCCCTGACGTCACCTTTGCGTCTGAGTCGCTCCTTCCGAGGATCTCTGGCTGGAGGTTTGTGGAGGACTACACGGGTAGCGACCACCAATACATCGTTTTTGACCTGCATGATCAGGAAAATCGTCGAGTTTCCGCATTTCGGGAAGGGCCACGCCGGTGGAACACCAACAAACTGGACGTGGTCAAGTTCACCGAAGTCATCTCTCGGGGAGCGCAGGGGAATCCTGGTGAGGCTGGGGCCGAGGCATTAGTAACATCCACGATGGAACTGATCGTCTCGGTCTGCGACCAGTCTATGCCGCGAAGGAAACCCCGACGCGACAAACAACCAGTTCGTAAGTCGGAGGCCTATAAAGCTGCGAGAAAATCTCTCCGCCAGGCGATCAACAGGAGCAAGGCGAATAGCTGGAGGAGACTTCGTGACGACGTTGACTCCGACCCGTGGGGCCTGGGTTACAAACTTGTAACACAGAAACTCGGCGCCCGCTCTCCACCTTCCATCATGGAGGGCGCCACCATGGGGAGGATCGTTGCTGCGTTGTTTCCTGAACATCCACAGCGACCGCCGGTTGACTTCGGACGGGTAGAGGACGTTCCACTTTTCACTTTCGAGGAGCTGGAAACCTCCGTTCTCTCCCTGAAGAGCAACAAGGCTCCTGGCCTGGATGGGATTCCCAGTGAGGCTTTAAGGAAAGTATTTTCAATCAACTCTGACTTGTTGTTGAGAATGTACAATGCCTGTTTGGTAGAAGGGGTGTTTCCGGCTCTCTGGAAAACAGCCAGGCTTGTACTGATCAGCAAGGGCAAAGGTGATCCCGAGCTGCCGTCGTCCCACAGGCCTCTCTGCATGTTGGACACGGCTGGGAAGCTGTTCGAGAAGCTGATCCGTTCCCGCCTGACTTCTGCCGTGGAAGCTGCCGGGGACTTATGCCCCCGTCAGTACGGCTTCAGAAAGGGACGGTCAACGATCGACGCTGTCACCGAAGTTCAGAGAGCTGTGGAGAGAGCCGAGAGCCACAACCATTTCTCCCGCCGAGTAGTGCTTCTTGTTACGCTTGATGTCAAGAATGCCTTCAACTCGGCGAGGTGGGTCGATATGTTGGATGCGCTTCGCAACACCTTTCGTATTCCTGCATATCTGTTGCGGCTCATCGAGGATTATCTACGCTCTCGAAGCCTGATTTATGACACGAGGGACGGAATGCGGACGATGGAAGTCACTTCTGGTGCCGCACAAGGTTCAATACTCGGCCCGGATCTCTGGAACGTTGCCTATGACAGCCTCCTGAGGTCCGAGATGCCTGAGGAAACCACTTTGGTTGGGTACGCCGATGACGTCGCAGCTCTCATTGCTGCACGCAACCTTGAGCTGGCCCAACTAAAAATGAACCGAGTCATGCGTGTGGTCAACACCTGGATGTCAGATCACGGTCTCTCGCTTGCTCTCAGTAAGACGGAGATTGTGATCCTCACGAAAAAGAGGATCGACACCGTCGTCCCACTCCGAGTGGGAAGGGAGGTGGTCACATCAACTCGTGCCGCCAAATACCTTGGGGTTATGGTGGACACCAAGTTAAGCTGGAGGGATCAGATCTTCCGTACGGCGGACAAGGCCGCTAAGGTAGTGACTTACCTTAGTAGGCTGATGGCCAATGTCGGGGGTCCCCGATCCAGCAGAAGACGTCTGTTGATGTCCGCGGTCCAGTCCGTGCTCCTTTACGGGGCAGAGGTGTGGGCAGGCGCTCTAGATAAGGAGGGCTACAGGTTGCGACTCGCCCGGGTTCAGCGTCAAGCTGCGCTCAGGGTGTGTTCCGCCTACCGGACAGTGTCCGAGCCTGCCGTCCTGGTGGTCGCCGGAGTCATCCCTGTCAAGCTCTTGGCAGGGGAGAGGAAAGCGATTTATCAGAGACAAGGCGAGATCGGCAAGGACACGGCAAGAACAGAAGAGCGCTCCCGAACCTTCCAGCAGTGGCAACACAGCTGGGAGCACGATACCCGAGGACGATGGATTGCGCGACTTATCAAGCAGGTCCAACCATGGGTGGAACGGCGGCATGGGGAGGTGGACTACTACCTGACCCAATTTTTGACAGGTCACGGCTATTTTCGGTCGTACCTGAACCGGATGGGAAAGACCGGTTCACCGGACTGCATTTATTGCCCGGGTGTTCCCGACGATGCGGAACACACATTCTTCCGCTGTCCCCGTTGGGAAGGGCCCCGCCTGGAGACCACACAAATCTTTGGTGCATTTTCGGTGGACTCGGTCTGCCAAAAGATTTTGGAGGATGAGGGCAACTGGGATTGTTTGTCACAGTTCGTCCGGGGCATCCTCCTGAAAAAGAAAACCGATCTGGACCGCGAAGTGGCCCAGATCCCTTGATCGAGCGGCTGGATAAGGAGCGAGCCCCACGGGTGTAAGCCAAATTTTGGCCTAGCCTGACGTAATGTGATAAACAATTCCAGGTTAGATTCCTAAAGAGTAGAGGAGGTTTTTTAGTGGGTAAACCCGTTTTTTAGGGGAGCCCCACACTACAGGCTGGCCACCTGTGTGCGTAATGCATTTTTCCGCCTCTCCCTCAAAAAAAAAAAAAAAAAAAAAAAAAAAAAAAAAAAAAAAAAATTATATTATTATTATTATAGCAAGTAAAAGAATTATTGCATTACCACATAACCAAAGCTTTTTACCCTATATAGAAAAGTAATCTGTTACTTACTTTCTATACAACTAAGACGTATTAGTTACAAAATGTGTTATTTTTTTTAACCATATTATACCACTACTTAAAGGTGTGTCGGAATATATTTCATGCAGGATAAAGAGAATTTTTGCTGATTACTTTAACGCACTCATGAATCTGTTGAGTTGAATGATACCATTGTTTATATCGATGGTGGCGATAGAAAATAAAACCACGGAGGCGGCGCGGCGCGGCGGGTGGAGCTCAACACTTCCACACCGAGCGCCCCGTGCTGCGCCGCGATGCGCCGCGCTGCGCAAAGCATATTGCGCTGCGCGAAACTGCGCGGAACTGCGCGGAACAGAGCGCCATGTTCGAAGTTGCGCGGCTGTGATCCGTGTTGCGCGGGCTACACAATCACTCCGATGTAGAAAATGGACCCGGCAACAGCTGCTTCGGTTTTTATTGTTATTTATAACGATTTGTTAAAAAGAAGGAGAAAACCACGTCGTCATTGGGTGACGCCCATACTGAGACGTCGGGAATCGTATGGAGGGGAATCCATGCTCAATAAACTCCGTATTGGTGCCAGTTCGAAAATTTTTGCCGCATGTCGTCTGAAGATTTTGAGACGACATGCGTCACTTTTTTATTTTTAATATGATAATTGTTGTCCTTCGGGTCCCATAGCTCACTTCGCACTCGATACGCAGTCACCAGAGTCTCGATAGACTCACGACTCCATTCAAAAGCCATTTTTGGTGAAACAGAGGTTGTGACGGTTCAAACCGAAACGACGCGCAGCAACAACTGAGCAAATGCCCGTCCACACTGAGCGCGCAAGGGCGAACAAACTTCAAAGGTGTTCGTCAAAATACCGCCCTCAGTCGGATCGTGTTCGCGAACGTTCGCGAGTGCGCAGAGCTGCGCGGTTCGCCCTCCACACCAAGTGCGCCGCTCGGCGCGCACATGTTTTGCGCAGCGCGGCGCAGCGCTGCGCATTCGGTGTGGAAGTACCTTTAAGCTACGCCGCGCAGCATTGCAACGAGCCTGGGAGCCACAGCTTTCGTGGTCCGTGGCTCTGGCTCTACCTTAAAGGCCATTTCACACCGCCTACCGCTACCGCTGGGCGAACTTTGGAAAGATCGCTCATCGTGTTATCGTATGGGACAGTTCATACCGGACTACCGCACGCCCGCGGTAGTGGCGGTAGTACCGCCACTACCGCTCCTCGAGCGATTTTCTACCGCTACCGGCGCGGTAGTTTTGGCTCGCGCATGCGCAGAACGTCAAACCAGGGTCGTCTGCAACCCTGTAGTCGATGAAACTCCCGCCTCCCGCGCGGACGCGGTAATTTTGATGTGAAATAGCTCACGGAAACGTCCGCGACCGAGGCGGTAGTGGTAGCCGGTAGCGGTAGCCGGTGTGAAACGGCCTTAAGATCTAATGATTGATTTGAGTTATTATATTAGTTTTTAGTGGACTGTGCGTCTTTTTTCCAGCGTAACGCGGAAAAAGGCACAAGTCCACAAATGATCACAGATTGATTTATTCGATATGTATGTTCGATTGGTAGAATTTAATAGTGAGAACTAAAAACACTGCTTATGAATATTTAAGAAAAGAGTGAAGTGTGTGGCCGGCAACAGACTCATTCCCAGCCACAGTCATAAAGTATATTTGGGTATTCTTTTTCTTTTGCTGTTTAACAAATTCAAATTTTGAAAAAAATTAAAACAGCTCTGATGGCTCAACTGGACGTCGTGTCGCTATCCGCCGACGGTGGCGCAGCGCCACGGCGAAAGAAGTACTACCTCGAACCTCCGTCCCTATATCGCACATTGAGTACGCTTTAGTAGTGTCAAATTGTTGGTGCTGGCTCAGTTCAAGGTCACCTGAGGGATGACGTCATCGAGGTCAATGACCTCACCGATGACGTCATCGATGACGTCATCGATTGCGTCATCGATGACGTCATCACTAATGACGTCATTTCTATGACGTCACACCCATGACGTCACAGAAATGACGTGCTGATGACGTCATCACCCCTTACGTCATCAAAATGACGTCACCGACGCCACTGAGGTCAAGGTCACGCCGAAACTTAAAATTTTTTGGCACTTTTGCCGTTTCTCGCACTACGCTCCGAGTTTCAGTCAGAGTCCCCGTGACCTTGACCACTTGGAGCGAATTTTCGACGAGAAACGGCAAAAGTGCCAAGTTAAACTCGAGTTTCTGACATGACCCTGCCTAAATGGGCAATCGGTTATCCCTCAGGTGACCTTGAACCAGCACAACACCAACAATTTGATATTACTGTGACCTTGAAAACCTAACAACGGAGCGCCGACACCGATGCGCACCCCACGACAGCCACCGAGTGACTGACTGTCAGGCTCTGTGTACTCTAGGTATATGGGGAAGTGGAGGGGGAAATCTCAAGGTCATCCAAATGGAGTTTTAAAAAAGTTGAAGAGTAGAAAGACTACTCTTGTGCTTCCTGGGCGACTTCATCAATTTCCAACGGATCTGTAAACCAATCCGATCTGTAGCGGCAGGAGTCCAGAAAACAGGTGCACCACCCATCAGGTTGTCCGTAGCACTTCCGACAATTGGTAAGATTGGAGAAGTGAAATTTAATACACCGCTGCGGACAACAAGTATAAAAGTATTTGGATTTGTAGATTTTGAAAGTTTGTAGTACCGGTGGTGGCAGCTGTTGGTTCTTGCATCTACACCTGCAACATCCGAAGCATTCACATTGCCGGCAGGCCAGCCCATCCACTTGCCACTTTGGTAAGAGGAAACACTTATCCTCACAGCAATAGGTTGTCCCCGTCTCTTCCTCCCAACGCTTCTTTGCACAATATGTGACGCCTTGTATCTCCAAACACCTATGCTCGCAACATGAGATGCGCTTACTTTCCATAGTTGATGTTGCTTTGACGAGGGAGCACGATGAAGTGATGCTGTGGTCAGTGGAAATGGGGTTTATATAAACTAAGGTGAGTGGAGGGGGAAAGGTCAAGGTCATCCAAATGGAGTTTTAAAAAAAGAAAAGAGTAGAAAGACTACTCTTGTGTATCTATAGCGATTTCATTGATAGTGAGTGCTTCTGTATGCCAAGTTGATCTGTACTGACAGGCTCCTAAATAATGTTTGCAAAAACCTGCAAAATGATTGTTGCACAATTTGCAGCCAGTTAGCTGTTTTAGTGTGAATTCAATGCAACGTTCAGGGCAACAAGTGTACTTATGCCCTCTCATCTGGTACACATGGAATGTCTTCAACTCTGGTTTAGGCTTCTTCCAAGACTTGCACTTACACATGCATTGACCAAAAGCTTCACATTTTCTACACGCCAGGCCATCCGCAACATCAATGTCATTTGGCCATGAAAAACATTTCCGTTTGCAACAGTAGTTGAGTTGACTCTCCATGTTGCTGTGGTGAAGGTGCGCGATGAAATGATGCTGCAGTCATTGAGAGTGCACCTTAAATAAACTCAGTGGAGGGGGAAAGGTCAAGGCCATCCAAACGGAGTTTTAAAAAAGATAACTAGTCGTCCTCCTCCTCCTCATCCGTTGTACTTAGAGAGCTGTCAGACGAAGAGCCCCGTGCAGGTGCTCCCCAGATGAAAAACAAATCAATTTTAAAACGAAGACCAGGATCTTGCATCATCAATTCCTTTAATTTGTCACATACTAAGTCCACCTTGTGTAAGGTGTCAACAACAAGCTTCCAATTTGTTGGCTCAATATAACTTGTAGTAGAGTCTGCCTTGCTGATAACCACATCCTCCGGCCGTATTGGAGTGTAAAGATGTGTAAAGTTCTTCGGCTGTAGCTGAGGTTCAGGCTGGCTGGAAGTGGAAGGTTGAGTGTGGACCCCTGTCGCATCGAAATCCATAGTCATTCTACATTCAATGTTGGGGTTTTCGTTTAATACATACACCAATTTTTCATGCAACATATCCACTTCTGCCGAGTCTTGCAGATGAACATTCCAGGAAAATGGCCATTCTTCATCCGTAGTGGAGTCAACTCGAGAAAGAGTGCTGTCCGCCATGATAGCTAAGCAAGGAATGATGTGAGCTACAGACTGTGGTAACAGTATTGAAAAGTAGAGGGGGTAAACCAAAAGTATGTGGAGGGGGTGTTTTCAAGGTCAATTAATTTGGGGTTTAAAAAAAAGGAAATAGTGGAGGGGGAATTCTCAAGGTCATCCAATTTGGGTTTTAAAAAAAAGGAATGAAGGTTACTCCTCTTCAGCCTCGTTGTCCCCCACATCCTCATTAGCCTCATCTTCATCGACGTCAGACTCGCCGTAAGGGTAGATCGGGGACATGGGCGAATATTGTGGAGATTGTTGACCGTTGTTATCGTCCCCTTGCATTCTGACTTGGGACCAATCATAATTTAAATTCATTTGTATTATGATTCCAGGGTTGTCCCGCAGTATTTCCTTCATCCGTTCGCAAATTGTTTCCAAATAGTGTACACTATCGATCGACAGTGTCCAACCCGTACTTGTACCGACATCAGTAGTGGAGTCAGCTTGGCTGATGGTGTTGTTGTCTGCCATGGTTGCTTGTCGGACAAGGAATGACGGTTGATGTGATGCTCATGCAGGAACATGGTGAAGTGGTGGGGGGTGTGGTGGAGTAGTGGGGGTATTTTCAAGGTCATCCAAACGAAGATTAAAAAAAAAGGAAAACCTACAAAGTAACATTGAAACTTTCCAATTGATGGTGGCGAGCGTTTTCTTCTGCAACCTTGCCGACACATGTGACTATGCCATACAGTATGAAAAGTACAACCATAATAAGGCCGAACAATAAAAGATAACCGTTGACTATCATGATATTTTCTGAGTGTATCTGCTTTCTTCGTATCGCCCTCTCCTGCATCCTCTTCTCCAACTCGTGGACGAAGTCACAGCAAACATGAGGACATGTTTTATCCGTTGGTAGGTTTGCCATTGTTGATGTTGTCGGTTTGGCTGTTGAAGATGGAATGAGGTTTCCAATTGTGATGTGCCATGTACATCAATAGTCAAGTGGTGGGGGTAGCAAAGCAGTGGAGGGGGAAGTTTCAAGGTCATCCAAATTGTGTTTTAAAAAACCTATCTTGTTACTGAGCTTATATGTCAGTAACAAGATAGGTGTTTTTGCTCTTTTACTTCTTTAATATAATGAAAAAATATACATATTCTATTATTGTAAGAACAAGGAAGACAACTGCTAGTCAGCTGAAGTAGTCCAAGTTGTCTGGCTCGGTCTTCATCGACGCCGGTGAGGAAGCCGTGGAGGAGTGTCCAGGCTCTTCTTTTGACTGCCGGGTGTTCCGTATGTTGCAAGCGTAAACTTGCACGTTTATACGGTAGCCTCGTGCCACCATGAGCTGCAACTCCTTGTACAAGTCGTTTAGCTCCTGCTGAGTCTTGATGCTCACCTCCTCGTAACTTGCGCAACTGACGTTCAGAGACATCCTGATGTTGCTAGGTCGGCTGCTGGAGTAGAAATGAAGCCGAGGCACAGCGTTTAGAGGTACATGAAAAAGTGGTGGGGGTAATGGTGGTGGGGGGTATGGAAGATCCAATTAAACACTTCTAAACTTTTTCCATTGATACAGTGGGATGGAACAAATAGCACAGGTGTCCTTGTAGTTTTCAAATCTAAACATCGGTGCTAGAAATCCGAACTGTTTTCTACCACCTTCCTGTACGAACCGTCGAAGGTCTCTGACGGCAGCATTGCCACAAGGCCTACAAAACTTTTCCCCGTCTTGGAACCTATACCAGGAGTATCCCGAATACCCTCTATTATCTTTCTTGTACTCTTCGATATCCTGTTTTACTGTTATAGGGATATTATCTCGTAAAGTCGTCTGGAATAAAGATGCGTCAGTTATAACTCGTTGTAAGCAAAGCTCGTACAAGGTGCTCATCGTTTGCTAGTTGGCAACAGAATGACCGTTTTTCGCATCCAAGCAGGTTTGAATCCTAGTGCGGTAGTGGGGGTAATTACGGTAGTGGGGGTAGTTGTGAAATGCAAAGGTCAAAGGTCAAGGTCACCCGCGAAGTTTAAAAAAAATGCAACATATCAATACGTGAAGTTTGTCACATATTGATATGTTGCATTTTTTGTTTTTTGTTATTTTTTTTGTCTTTTATGATTCGTTTATTTATAAAACATTACAACAACAACATATGTACAACATTAAAACTTAAATCTAACACTGCTGCTTGTCAGCGATGTGGATGGTCAACTCTGTAGAATTGCTACCCGTGCAGCCGTGGGACACCAGGTATAGACACCCGGGTTGAATAGAGCGAAGATCCTCGTTTTGTAGAAGATGGGCGAATCTCTTGGGCAGGTACACCTGGAACTTTGGTTCATCCCCCGGAGTAAACGGTGCCTCGCTGAGACTGCAGCAGATGGCCTCCCCAACTGTAGTCTCCATCTTCTTCATAGCATGGATTATGTAGTGCTTCTCGTCTTTTAGTTCCGAGCACTTCTTTACAGGTAATATTGTTGACTTGGAGTGAGCATTGAACTGCTCGACCAAAGTCTGAAGGAACTGGTGAGATGCCATGGTCAGGTTACAGATCGTCTTCTTGCTCGGAGATGTTGTCGTCTCGGAATCTCGAGTAATACTCATGCCAGGTCCCTGTCTGCTCCCCACTTATATACTCTCCGTTACCCCCACCACTCCCCAATTCCCCACTTTGAAGGTAAGAGGCGAGTTTATAGGCATTTTTCAAAGCGCAATGTCTATCTTTATCATGTTCTGGGCTTTTTGTACAAATACATATGGTTTCCAGCATGTATTGATAATTCTTATCCAATTCCACATCATTAACCGGAACATGAGTAAATCCTTCGATCCATCTTTTCTTTTCCAGCCCTTTTGTGTAAATATTGGTAAACTTGTCTGAAAAGTGATGCATAATGTGATACAAGTCCGTGTAACTTGTAAAACCATCATACCAATCAATATGATGGAAGTGTTTTGAAATCCATCTGTTGGTAGTAGCGGCTTTACTAGTTAAAGACGAATAAGAACATGGTGGTTTAAATAAAAACGAATAAGGAACACTTGTATTCATGTCCAAAAACACAAGTTCTTTTATAATGAATCTATCATCATTACCACGAAACGCTTGAAACTCAATAATACCAGGCTTGGACTTTACTTGTTCTTCTTCTCCCTTGTCCATTTTGAAGGTCACACGTCTGCTCATTACGAAGTCAGGAGGTCAACTGATTTCCACACCACGGTAGGTACTACTTTTATACCAGGCCGTACAGTTGTTGGCGCGTTGGTGTATATTTAACGTGGGCACCGTCCCCAATAGGCCTAACCCCACAAAATGTTGGTTATTGTTTTAAAAACTAACCATTGTCATTTAAGTTTCCATCTTTATATTTTCCTTGTTTTCATTTTCATCACTAACACTTGATTCTTCTCCTCCATCTTCCTCTTCTTCCTGTTTTACTGATTTCTTATGTAGTTGAGCGTACTTTTCCAATTGTCTCCACATCTGTACTTCATGAGGAACTCTATTAAATATAGAAGTATCCACAGGTCCGTATAATATAGGTGCGTCCGGTTGTTTGTCCAAAGTGTCTTCCAGATAATCTTTAATAATCGAACTTGAAAACACCAGTTGTCTCAAATATCTTGTTATTGGTTCAGTAGCACAAGTTAAAATGAAAAACTCCTCTCGATTAAGTTGAATTTTGTTATCATGTCTTGTTGTGTCTCTAAACCGCAGCTGATGATCACCACGATGCTTAATAATATCGATTTCCACATTTGAATCCAAAAGTCCTACTCTTGTCTTTCTTCCAAACATGTTACTACTTAAATAGCATTCTAGCAGATGCAAGTGTTTCATAAACGATTCCCAAGCACTGTCCGTAAACAAAATCATTTTGGGTCCATGAGTTAAAATTACAGTAGGGGAATAATCTGTCGATTTCATAACACCGACTAAAACACTTTTGTCCAAACTGGAAGAGATTGGGTAAAATATTCGCAAAAATACCTCACTCAATATGTTTGGAGAAATATTATCTTCAATATCCCTTTTTCTCTTTTGTATATTCTTTCTTCTTTTACCTTTTTCTTCAACATTATTACTGGCGTGAAGTTGTCCGCAAACGTTTTGTTCACCTCCTTCCTGGTGACCTTGAGGATCTAAAAACTCAGATATCTCCTTCTCAATATCTACCACATTTTCAGGTGTACCACTAGGAGAAGCCATATTGAATACGATGCTACCCATACAACAGTAGGCAACAAACTGATGAGGAGCGGCCTGTACGCTCTGCTTTTATACTCGCGGAATGAAACAAAACCGGTTTTTACAGTACATTCTTAACAATTCCAGTTAAAGGTGTGTATGTTACAATTTTATCATGTAGAATTAAACAGTATGCAGTTGTATTTGCAGGTATAGTTGCAGTAAACTCCATTTCAATCTTTATGTCAACACTTGATGATTTTACTGATTCATTTTGTTTAGAACAATCAATTACAACTATTGTGTAACCATCTAAGTATTCTTCTGGTGATAGTAAAGGTGTATTTGTTTTACCGTAATATGAATTTTGGAATCTCGCATACATATCGTATAATATACTGTACTTTTTATTAGCGAATGACACATTCAAATTGTCATAGGGGAAAAATTGTGAATTCAAATAAACTTTAATGTTTTTTAAGTTGCAATGATCAAACTTGCCTGCATGTTTTGTGATGCTGTCCCTCCTACCTGTTTGTAAACCAAATATAATATACCTGGCTCGTTCTACGTAATTAGATGTTTTAACAGTCCAAGTGTGACGATCCGTAGCTGGCAAGCTTGGATGTTCATGGAATTCCCAACTTCTAAAAGGAATTACAATATCACGATCAGCCTTTAACTTCCTTAATAGTAGCATTCTATGCTCGTCAGCTAATTTAACATGTGGAACTCTCCATACAATTTTGTCTAATGTTAATTTCCATTCTAAGTTTGCATCTGTTGTACCATCTGGAGCTTTAATAATGTCTTTATCGTTAGAAGATCTCAATAAAACTAATTCTTGTTTAACATTTAATATTATTTTTCTATAGTCTTCAGCAAATCCAAGCAACAAACGTAATGGGATATGAAAATCAAAATATCCATTTGTATTTGGAGTGATTGTATCATGTTCAGGTAAAACCCATCCGGCAGGTTGAAGTAAATTGGTTTCATTAGGTGATATAGATGTTATCCCTTTTAAAGTTGTTGTAATACCTACTTTTTTAGTAGAATCAACTGTTACACCTGATATTTCATATCTAATTTCATCAAAAAGGAAAGCCATAGGATTATTTATAAATGGAACTGTTGTACCAGTAGTAGTACCGTCCTTTTTAGTAACTTTTCCTTCAATATACAAGTAACTTTCACATGGTAGTGTGTAAATGTCTTGATGTTGTATGGGAATACGAATTTCATCGTTATTGTTTAATTTCGATGAAGTGTAAGGGTTGTGGGTGTGATATTCTTTTTCCCATAGGGTTTCGTCGAATGTTGGACCCTGCGCTATATCCAGTATATCCATAATCGGTTAATTTTAATCCAACTCTCTCTAAGAAACGAATGTTCTCGCGTGTTAACTCCTCCACAGCTGAAGAGCTACTAATGCGGTTTCCCGTAGGTTGTTCGCTTTTAAATGTTAAACCCATGGTTTTGTATTAAAGTGTCGATTTTAAATGTAATCTAATCGTAATAGGCTCTTCTCTGAAGTCTACCAAGTTACCGTCTTGATCCAATACGCTCAACACGATGTCTGAAATGAAAGTGGTGTTCAACGGTAGATATACCAGGTTTTGTGGCTTTTCAACAATTTTAAATCCAGGTGGTACACTTGGGTAAAATGTATGTATGATATGTGTGTTAGCCCCATCCCTGTAAGCTCCTTGTGTAATGTTGCAAGTTATGTCTATACTATTGACTTTTAATATTGTTACTGTTTTCTTACCGGAATGTGTTACATCTGGTTCTAAAACGGGCTGATCGTTGGAAAATCCTAATAAATCACCAATTGAGTGTGGTTGAGTAAAATCTATATAATTTGGAAGTAATTTCAGCTTTCATCGTATTATTATTACCTTTTAATGTTATATTGTCTTTTCCCATTTTAGTTTGCAAAAATTCATTTATGTGATCGATTTCATAAGAACCTGTGGGTAACCTACACTCTTGTAAGTCTGTAAATTTCCCACTGGCATCTTTTTCCTTATAATAATGCAATACGTTATTTTTACCTTCCGTAACATTGGGAATAGAGTTGTAAGTTGTAAAATCCAATAGTGCCGCTTCCCAAAACCTTCCTTTTTGCAAGCGTAACGCTGGAAAAAGGATACTTCGTAAAGTGGACGATTTTCCTGTTAATGATACCGTATAGGAAGACATCTCAATAGTGACTGATACTTTTAGCTAAAAATTCCAAACATAAATGGCCGCATATTGAAGTATTATCAGGTTGTTCTCTTTTATAGTTATAATATATGTTTTTAGCAGATTTAAAGTAATTTTGAAGTTCTTTTGGTGGTGGCAAATTACCGAAACTATCAAAATAATATACATTGTTATTTAGTTTCTTATAACAAACCCAATGGGTGCCAGGCCCTTCAGTATTATCCAAATTTACAATTCCAGTCTCATTTTGCCACATTTTCTTTGGTAAACTGTCTTTCATGAATACACCGCGGAAAAATGGTATTTTTAAACAGGAAATATATTTAAATAATTGAACATTGGTTAATGCTTTATGTGGTATGACCAATTGATTTCTTTCATTTAATATGCACGATAAGGTCTTAGGTAAAGTCCTGCCCCGTTTTTTACCATTGACCACACGGTGGGCTTCTTCTTGCCTTTTCTTGTAGATCGCCGTCTTCTTTTTATATTTCCTCCATGTTTTCTTGTGGTTGACCTCCTTTTTACTCTCCTTCTCCTCCTTCTTCCACCTCCTACTGCTGTTTTAGCCTTCATACCTGCTGTTACTGCTAAAGCTGCTGCTTTTTCTGCTATGCTAGCGTCACTTGATTTTACTCGTTGCCAAGCTATGTCCGCAAGCTTTCTGTCTGCTATCGATCTATTTTTTGAATCGGCAAACGTGGAATATGCGATATCGTGTTCTTTACAAGCCTGATCTAACTTATTTATGCCTGGATCGCCTCTTTCCAGTCGTTTTTTCAATTTAGTTCCTGGTCCGCAATACTGATAACCTCCTGGTATATGAAATTCGTATGGTAATGCGTCTATTGCTCTATTTACTATGGATCCTACTGGAATTCGATTTAAGGCTTTACTTAATAGAGAAACCGCTGTGGACGTGATCCCACCTCCTTTCCTTACAGTGTCTCGATATGGACTGATATATTGAAATGTCATAATGCACTTTTATAATTGAATTTCGCAACGTATGTGTTACCTCTACGACAAGTTAAACATAAATGACTTTATTTATGCTTTTGATCAATTAAATACTAAAAGGACCCTAAAATGTGGATCCTTAAGGTTGTGGTGTTTTATTAAAGAAATACTTATAAAGGATGTCTTGTTTTATCCATGAATTTCTCATTTTTTCATCAACACGATTATATTGTCCGCTTGCAATATAATTATGCATATCAAACATTATATTACCTATCACTTTAACAAGAAAATTAACAGTTACAGCGTCATCTACATAATCAGGGTCTGCAACTCTTGTTAATCGTTTGTTATTGCAATTCCACCATCTATGTCCAGTTGGCTCTAATTGTATTATCTGTTCAAAAGTAACAACATTACCAGGCAATGTCGCGGGAGCTATATGTGTCATTTGTTTTCCTTTACCATCCCAAACATTATTCCTTAATACATATCCATCAATAACTTTATTCTTTTCTTCAAGTAATGTAAACTTTTCATTTCCTTGTACAAACACATCCCCCTGCCGTGATACCACTTGGTCTTGTTTTACAAATCCAGATGTCTCTTGTTTTAAAGTCTCTTTCATTTGACCCACTGTTGCACCATCTGATGGCGCCGAACCATCTTTAACATTTGCTAAACAATTATTAAAACAATCTATAACCCCTACATCACGTATGATACAATGATCTTTAATATATTTTAGATTTACAGCGTCGTTTTCAGTTTTTGGATAACCTATATCATTAATAACAAATTTATAAAAAGAAAATCCATCTTTTGTCTTTTCAGGTATCAAGGAATGTAAATAGCGTCTATTTACGCTGTCTTTTGCATCTTTAGGGTCATCTACGTTGGATATACGTTTATTGTTGGCACTATACGTTTTCCCATTGAATTTTAACGTATTTTTTAATTCAGATGACAAATAACCTTTGTTTATCGCATCACCGTTTTGATTTGGTTTACCAACGTTGATAATTCTATGATCTTCTGCGTCATATGTGTTATTTTGTAGTTTTAATGTTGGCGATATCTTTTCCTTTAATATTTTTAAGTTTATTGCATCGTTTTCATCCGAAGGATCTTTTATGTTTTTTAACCTTTTATTACTAATATCATAATCTCCTTCAGGTGTCTGTGGTAAACCAGCACTTCTTTTTAAACTATTCGCGTAATATAATCCATCCGAGGAGTAACGTCCGAACTTGTCGACACTCATGGTGCAACTGAATAGTACTCTAGGAAGTAACGCATTTTTATGAGATTACCCCACGGTTTCGGAGTTCATCCACTAAAGCCACCCATTCGTTTTCCAATCCAGTATGACCCGCTTCTTTAGCTTCATGTATTAGTTTCATTCTATCCACCAATTTATTGATATTATTGTAATAAATCACATTTGTGTTATATAATTTCTTCATTAAACCTGTACCCGTAACGGACTTACTTCTTTTTCTTCGTTCCTGAGCATTTACATCCAAAGTGGATGCCATAAATCTTCGTTTTACAGGTTTTCTTTGTGTTAACGGCATTGTTTGTCTTCTAGTTGGTATTAACTTGGATACAAATGCTTTATATCTTAATGACTTAGATCTAAAAGGAGGCTGGTCAGGTAAATACTTTCTCCTATATGCATTTGTCTGTTCCAAAATCTTTTTATATGCTTCCATGTCTTTTTCTTTCACTAACGATACTGAAGGCTTATTTTCAAATAATAATTCAAATAATCCTTTTGTGCCCTTATACCTTTGATCACCAATAACAATATTATCATGTTCGTCAACGTTTAACGGGCTATTACCTATCATTAAACCATCTTCTGTTAATCTCGCTCCATAACTATGGTAATTCTTATTAGGAATTGTTCCAGCTAACATTTTTACCATATATTTCCTTCCTAAAGGTCCTTTGTTATGAATGTTTTCACCCAACAAGCTTATGTTTGACGGTCCTTCTCTTGCCTCTTCTCTTTTTTCCTCTTCACTAGCAGTTGGTGCTTCTTCTTCAGGTCCCCTTTCACTATATCCTGGTGATTCTAGCTCTCCTTCAGATTCTGCTCCGGTAAAGCCACTATATGTAGAGGATTCCGGGTCTTCATCACTAAAACCTTCATATTTTACACTTTCTCTTTCAAACTTTGTGATAGGTGCAATTGCATCCCCTTCCAATACAGGTTTAGCGAATTTTTTGTTTAATTGTTTCAAAGGTTCAGTAATAGGTTTAAAAGTAGATTCAAGGAATTTCTCCCTCTCGCTAATACCTAGTTTTAATGCTCTGTTTTTAGCCCGAATAGAATCACTAAGTGATTTTATTTCTTTTACTAATTTTTCTTGGTTAACCATGTTTGTAGCAAGACGTGTTGTACAACAATGAATGTTTTATACCATGTTCAATGTATTAATATAAATTTATCAAATCCTATCCTGTATCGACCATTGTTTAGCGGTTGTTCCTTCATAATTGTTAGGAACCCATACTTTTCAGCCCAAGCCTTTCCACATAACTCTTTAAATCGTTCAAATGTCATATCCGCATTTACATGATCAAAATATATATGTTTTAGGTTGGTTTCGTCCTGTTTAAATACAATTAACATGTTTGCATTGTCTCTAATGAGTTGTTTTGGTATTTTGCTGTAAGTTTGACCAATATAAATGCTATCTATGTTGTTATGTCGACCCATAGCGAAGTAATTCCTTATTGTGTTTTGGTTTTCACAAGATACATCGTCAAATATGAACACGGAGAATGGTTTAGCTTCTTGTGGTTGCATGACACTCTCGCTTGCATTAAACTTTAAATATTTAACCTCAGGCACATTATTCAGTATCTTTTCCAATAATTGATACTTTGGTTGTTGTAGTGATTTTGAAAATACATATAGATTGTTAAAACGTAATCCTTTAGGGTTTGTAATCAAATTGAATACCACATTAGTTTTTCCACAGTTGGAAGGTCCGGTAACCAGACAGCGCACGGTGTTTGGTAACAGATTGCCATGTTTCCCACTATTAAATTCTGAATTATCCACTGTGAGTTCATCTATATTATTAATAGTAAAACTCTCCTTTTGTGGTATTATCTCCATCCTTTGTAATGGTTCAACCTAAAATGATTCTCTATCGTTATATCAAATCCTTTTTAGGTATCCAAGAATCTTCTGTCTTATTAAATCCTAACCATCGTACTTTAACCTTATCTTTTTTCCGTTGCAACACCTTTTCAACTAAATATACATCGCCTACTGTTGATTTTAACATTTCATGTCCATAAAACCCTCCTTCAAGCAATTGTCCTTTATTATCTTTTAAAATATATGTCTCGGGTACTGTAGGTTGTACTTTGAATACAGTAAAAACCTCATTGGTCCAATTTGGCAGATATCTTTTACTGAATACACCTTTATATTTACTTATTCGCACTTTATCACCCACATTAAATGTTTTAGGCTTTAGTTTTTCAACTTTTGGTTTGGTATTCATTTTTATACGTTTTAATACAAGGTTTTCATTTTTACTAGTTACTTGGTTTGGTTTCATTCCGATAGTCCTATGAAATTTGTTATTATAATCGTTTATAAGTTTTGGTAACATATCAATCCATATGTGCGATCCTCTGTTGGAAAACATTTTATACATTGCACTTTTTAAAGTTCTGTTGAATCTTTCAATTATTGAGGCTTTTACCTCTGAATTGGTTGAGTAATGGTTTATATTGTGTTTTTCATTAAATTTGCAAATTCCTTATTAAAATATTCTTTTCCATCATCCGTTTGTAAATGTTTAATGGTATGTTTGTCTCTTTGTATAGCTGTTTCCATTGCTTTTGTAACACTTTTGCCACTTTTATCTTTTAGTGGTAAAGCATCTGCCATTTTTGAAAAACAGTTAATAACAGTCAATATGTATTTATATCCTTTATTTTGTTTGCTATAAGGAATCATTTCGATTAAATCCGCTTGATATAAATCATTAATTCCTTTTATCACCGTATTTCTTCGTGGAAACTTTCTTCTTGCAGGTTTATGAAGTTCGTTGACAATTTGTTGCTTCAAGTCCTTCATATTGCAAGTTTCAATGTTTGTTGTGCCACATGTATAATCACAATGAATGTTGTTTTAAATATTCACATCATTTATATGGGTCAAGGTCATCCAAATTTGTGTAAAAAAATGGGGAACACGGCGTTGGACTTGCCGTGTTCCCCATTTTTTTACGGAAGGAGAAAGGAATAAGGTCGAAGTTGTAGAAGGACAAAGAATAGGTTACTAGTTGAGAGGGTTTAAAGAGTAATGGCCGAAAGGAAGAGTGTGGATTTTGTCGGGCATAATATGTCTTTTATCATCCCGGGCTGACAGTGCTTTTTTAATTTCGGTGACACTGTAGACTTGATGCTTGAAGCTTCGGATATTGTTGAATGTTGCTGATATCGTAGTATCTTCAAACAAACAAGTCTTGTAGTGGTCAAATGTCACGTGTTTTTTCAAATAAGATGTCTTCACTCCTTTTGCTTTCTTGACTGTCGGTGTGTTGTTCTCGTGGTACATCTTAAATGAATACAATTTCGCCATCAGCGCCACTATTTCTCCTAAAGGCATTCCATTTGCTTCATCTTTGAATTTTCCAATTACTTTTTTATTTCTTTCATTAAAATTTGGATGGTTCTTCGGATAGTCAGAAAAGTCGAAATCATCTTTGTATGGAAAAGTCCTTAGGTCTTCATACATGTCCAAAGTTTTTATCCAGTAGATAAACGCGTCCGTATCCATGTATGCGACTCCAATGTTTTCCCTTCCGTAGTGTTTAACCATTTTGTTATAATGGAAATCATACATCAGGGTTTTACTGATGTCCAAAATCGACATACCTATGTATAACGGACGGTCCATGACTATTGTTGTTTTCTTCATACTGACAGCGACTAGATTTTCGTTTATAATCATGGATGTTCCAAAATTTGGTTTTTGCACTAATTTTTCCAATTTCCTAGGATCACTTACTAATTTTACATTTTTGTGTTTTCTTTTGTTCTCCAAGGTTTTTCCAAAGATGGCGTTGTTCATTAATTTATAGAAGTCCTTTTCAAATGCTGTTGTCGCTGCAGCTCTTCTTGTAGTGTTGGAATCAATATATGGTTTCAACCAACAAGACTGGGTGAATTCAATTGCTCTATGAATTCTCACTATACGTAGACCCAATTCAAGAGCCTGTTGAACTACCCAGTAGTGAGCCACATAGCGATCCTTATTCTCCAAGGTCATCATCAATTTTGGCCATCTTCCTGTCGGTGAAACTTCAGTCTTGGCTAGGAGAGGCAAGTCGTAGTGATGGTCATGAAGGTGCTCCGGATATTCAAAATCACAGTCCAGAATATAGCCTTTTGGACCATTTTTCGGAATCTGTGAGATGTCTCCGATGGTGGCCGGGTCGATCCATTTGAAGTCAGCGTAGGGAAGCGGATTTGACATTGCCCAACCATAAAGGTTGTTTGCGTCAAAGTAGCCAAGGTAGACCGATGGTTGTTGCTCGTCGAAGCCGGGGATGTACTTGTTGTTGGCTTTGACATGACGTGTTACAGCTTGTGTCAAACCGCCCCGTACACCAGATTCCATCATGAGCACCATATCAATATCCGTTAGAAGTTCCAGTCGACAGTTGGTTGACTTTAGCATAGCTTGCCATGCTAATCCTGGAGATGTGTACGAGTGTAGAGGGTCCAGTCCATAGGCGGAGAAGCAGGTGTTTCGAAATTCTTCCATCACATCGCACAGCAGAGTTACGTCCAATTTTATATAAAAGTCAGAATATTCCCCTAAGGTTTGAATGTTTAGTTGGTTCCAAACATTACAAGCATGATTGTAGTCTTCAACGGAGATTTCACTTTCGTTTAATTTGCTGTTGAAGGCTTCAATCGGTGGCAGACTGGTTTCTTCAAATTTTTCTGCAGACGTTATGTAATCATAGGGGAAAACTCCTTTCCGTAATACTAGGTCTAATTTATCTTCAGGTACAATTTTTCTGGTTTCTTTTAGGTCTTCTCTTCTTAGGTTCTCTGACAATTTGGCTAAACTAGATGCCATAAATCTGTAAGAGTCTACGAAGCGAAGTTTAATTTTACCTACTGTTTTTGAAAAGCTGATGTACTTTTCCAATGTTGTAGCAAGAACATCAATTTTACCGTCATCTCTTCCTAACTCCGGGATAATAAAGTGGGAGTCGTAGCCGCTAAGATTGTGTAAAACGACAGGAATAAAGTTTGGCAGTTTGTAATTTATATTGCATGAATTACAAGCAGCTCCTCTGTATAACCCTGTCAGGTGATCGTGATCTCTTACTTTTGGATTTTCTTCACTGAACATCTTCTTGCATAAATAGCATCTTGTCGCTAAGTTGTATTCTTCTTGTTGATTTTGGTTTAAAGGTTCCATAGGTACAATATTACCGAACAAGCGTTGAACCTTTCCAGCAATATCGTACAGTTGGTCTACAAAATACTTAGCGGCTTCTTCACCACGGTAGAGTATTGGAGTGGATGTTAAACCATAGTCTTGCAATTGGTTTTCAGACAAGGTTGATTTAACTAGTAAACAAAACCTGTTGGGCTGATGCAACTGATATTTTGTTCTTCTAGTCACTTCGCCGTCCGGCAGCTCCTGTGGTACTAACGTTGATTCAAAATCTGCGTAGACCACTAGTGGAATTCGGTATTGGTGAACTGTCTTGTTAAATTGTATTGAAGCTCGGGTAGGCGGTGGAAGACTTATCTTTACTTCATAGTTCTCGTTGCAAAGTCTTTTATGTTCCAATAACCAGTCCAATCCTCCACGTCTTGAATCTTTCCAAGAAAAGCAGAAACATCTCTTGCAAACTGTAATCCTATTTACTCTTTTGGTCAATTGTTTTACAACTAACGCTTCAAAGTCTTTTATCCATACATAATGGGAAATTTCACCCTTAGTTATCAATAGCAAATCCGTGTGGTTTCTTTGCTCCACCTTTACTACCCGCAAAGGATAAACGTTGTTGGAATCATCCAGACCAAAAACATTGACTGAAACGCCAGGATTTTTCTTTTCAAATTTGTCAATATCTTTTAAAGTAACTGGGTAAGTAAGACCTTGAAAGTTGTAGCGGTGTTCATTTTCGTAGTATTCTCTACCAACTCTACAAGGATTGTTTTTAACATACTTGGTTAGCATTGCATACTTGAAACATTCATTACCCTCATTTTGAACATTTCTACACGAGTTAGTGTTTTGGATTTTCTTTGGTAGAGGGATAAAACTACTACCTCTTAAACCATATCCATGTTTATGAACCCTAACATCCATACCTTCGATTGATGACAAAGTCCATCCAGATCCTCTTCCTTCATGTTCTTGGAGTTTGGTTATAAGTTCCTCCAAGCATTCTTCAATAATATCATCAATGTCGGAGGTGAAGGTAAGGGTTCGATTTTTGGTAATGAATGCTCTCAATGCTGTTTCACCATCAGTATTGTTAAACATAGCCTCTAACACCATTCCAAATTTAATAAAATTTAGCCTTTGTAATTCTTCCCTCAACGTTTGACCAACAAGTTCCTTAGCCTGGGTTATGAATGTTTCCAATTCCAATTGAACGTTATTAATTTTGAAATGTGTTACAACTCGTCCTGGCAAGGCCGTGGTGCGCAGTTGTCTTACATCTTCCAGTTCTTCTTCTTCTTCCATATCCTCTTCTTCGGTGTCCTCTTCTTCGGTGTCCTCTTCTTCAATAGGTCTTGTAGCAGTAGATGGTCCAGCACCAGCAAATTGTATCACACTAGGTCTTCTTCTTTGCATTTGCTGTAGATAGCTGTCCCAGTAGTTCGTCTGCTTCTGGTGCTCTTCCAAAAACCGGTCAATTGAGTCTAAGTCTATTTCATCCATGGTAATATCTTCTTTTCTATCTTCGTCTTCATGTAATTCTCTGTGTAGGGTGAAAAGATCTTCGTCTTGAAAGATTTCCCCACAAATGTCGCAAAGAGCCATTTCAAACAGTTTGGCTTTGAATGCACACTCTGTGAATGTCCACGCAATAATGAGCAGCGCGCTCGACCGGGACCCTTTATATCCGAGGCAGATAGGTGGGGAAAGTGACGTCATATAAAACAGGTTATCAATCATGTGCTAAATTTAGCCTTTACACAACCGTTTGTAATAAATTTATCAGTAGGCTTGATAAAATGATGATATTTGGTCTAGATTCAATAATTTGTACAAGTTTTTTTAAAGACGTCTGTTTGAGCAAAATTTATATAGGTCAAGGCCATTTGGAATTATTATTTTGAGCGGGGGATAGAGCACTAAGCAGCATCATTTACTACAAAGTGCTCTATCCCCCGCTCACATTCTTTTTTTTAACTTTTTGTTTAAGCTTTTACAAAGGTGAAACATCACCATCAGAGTCGGAATCATCCTCATCACGGAATAGGCAGCGATGACAATACATAATTCTTCTGGCAACTAACATCCTATCCATTGGACTATGAGGAGTGTCTTGTTCTTCTTCTTCTTCTTCAATTTCCAATTGGAATTCCATTTCCGACTCAGATGATGACTCTAATGTTTCGTAGGCGTGCAAGTCCACTTTATTGTCCGTTGAACCAGCTTCGTCAGAGTCCGTTTCAATATCCATTATTTCTTCCTCCTCCTCTTCCTGATCAACCGCAGGTAGTTGGTCCTCTGCTTCTATAACTTCTACAGGTATTACCTCCAGAATTGAAAGAATTCTGTCGCGATGGAACACGGTGTTGTCAAGTGGAGCCATGGTATGAAAGTGGTGTATCTATCCAATTGGTTTGCCCTTTTTATACCCCCACCAACTATACAATTTATGTGGGTCAAGGTCACGTAAAAATACCCTTTGAGCGGGGGATAGACCACTAAGCAGCATGCTAGTCCATTGCCGCAAAGTGATCTATCCCCCGCTCTGTTCTACACAACCTCCATCAAGTCCAAGTTCGAGTCCTGTTTAACACATTTCATTCTAATTCCATATCCAATTTAAAAATTTCAATTTCACAAGGTTTACATTCCTGATGTATCAAACACTCCAGCTCCCTAAACATATCGTCCAGTTCGTCCAAATTATGATGTCCTACCTTTAATACATGGAGGTGGTTCATGCTTTGCATTGTAGCATGACCATCAACAAACAAGTTTCTTTTCCACGCTAACATAAATTCGCAGTTTTCTTGAAAAATCCTTCTCACCAAACACTCATACACAGCCGTCAACATGTCTCTACAGTTTTCATAATGCACCATCACAGTATAGCTGTCCAAGTTGGCACCAAGAAGAGATCCACTCATTTTTCTAGCGTTCTACTGGAAAGTCCAAAGCAGAATGAAATTAAGATGTACAGACCCCCCTCTTTTATACCAGTTAACCGGTTGTCCTTGCTTATAAGTGGGTCAAGGTCATTCAATGCTACCCTTTGAGCGGGGGATAGACCACTAAGCAGCATGTTAGTCCATTGCCGCAAAGTAGTCTATCCCCCGCTCTGTATTCTATACACACACATACACATGTCCCTGTCTTTTCATTACATACCTAATATATATTCACTACCTTCATCGTCACTATCACTCATCTCCGTTTCTACAAACTCCACCGGATTAAAGTTAAATTGTTTCAATTGTTCTTTTAAGTTTTCAATTTGTTGATCCTTTACTTCTAAAACACTGTGAAGGTGTGATATGTAGTCTGCTGCCTCGTTGATGCTTACTACTCTGAGATCGCCTAACTTCAAGCTGGGAACTACACCCTGCAGCCTGAAGTACGCCATACGCCTTTCTTGCTCCTGCCGTTGACCAGGACTGAGCAAGCCTTGCCCGTCTTGGCTCACCTCCAGCAAGGTCCGTGGCATCGGAGCTTTGCAAGCATTTGCCCGAGCAACAGTTATGCTATGGAATGGTCGAGCAGGTCCACGAGTAGCAGGCAGGACGTTGGCAGCACGCCTTCTTGAAGAAGAAGCCCGAGAAGTTTTGCAGTTGGAAGCCATGTTGAAGTGCGGTATTCAGCTAAGCGATACAAAGCAGAATAACCAAACTGCACATCAATACCCGTATATATACACTTATCAGTGGTGGGGGTACTAGCTAACCTTGGTAAAGTGGGTCAAGGCCATCCGAAAACATTACCAGAACGGGGGATAGATCACTAAGTGGCATGTTAGTCCATTGCCACAGAGTGATCTATCCCCCGCTCTGTATTTCACATTCACGCACACATTCATACAAACACACAAGTCCCAGTCCAAGTCTTTACCCCACACACCTATCCACTCTCATCCTCACTATCATCACTGTCCAACAGGCTTTCACACTTCCTAATTAGTTTTTCCCATTTACTCCGGATATGAAGTAGCTCACTGCGAGTATTCTCTAGCATACTGTCCCTTTGCTCTATGACTTCGTTGTACCACTCGATGATGCTTGGTGAAGTCTGAGTTGATGCATCCGTCGTGGTTGGTTGAGAGGCTCCGCTGCTTCGCAACTCCTTCCTCACAGGACCAAAGCCGGAGAACCGGACACGACTCCTTGATGAAGGCCCCGATCGGATTGGCCCAACACCTGAGGTGGAGTTAGAAGAAGAAGCTGAAGCGTTGCCAGACATGGTGCGAAGCGTTCGGCTTAACAGTGTAAAGCAGAATGAGAGGACAGTGGATTACCACTCCTATATATACCCATTTTTGTGGTGGGGGTTGCTCAAGGTCAACCTTCCCTGGTATCAAACCTGGTTATTATAAGTTTGGCCTCAATCTTATTCTCTTCAATAAACTTGCTTACTTCAAACACCCAGGAGAACAGTTCGTCTATATTTTTGTATTTAATTTTAGTGTAGTGTGTAATGTTTAAGGTTTGTCTGTTTATAACACATAAAGTAAACATAGCCCTATCAAGTCTTATCCAAAACTCAACATCCCTTCTCAAACCGCTTAAAAGTTCCCATGCAGTGTGTTCATCTAAGTTGTATTTACCACCTTTGTAGGAGAACGGTGCCATGTTTAGTATCAAGCGCAGAAATAGACTGAAGCAAAATGAACAGCTCATACAAGCTAAGCAAAACGTTAGAGTGGGGGTATCACATGATACACAACCTTGGTTGCCAGGTTAGCTCTTTACTTTTCAGAATAGTTAATATAGGTCAAGGCCATTCAAAATTTGAAAAATTTTTACCTCCAAACACTTGTGGCTTACCACAAGTGTTTGGAGGTTTTTGTTAAAGATTAACACTTAGTCTTTACCCTCAAGGACACGGTTTGAGATTGTCCCAGTGATTTTACATCACCGCCAGGTTAAAGTATTATACAAGTCAAGTATTTTTTTTTTATTAGTTGACTTGTATAATACCCCTCTCCCTTACTTTAAGAGGGTTAGGACTAAATTTGGAAAAAATAATTTGGAAGAAGAATTTTTGTTTTTTAAATATCGTCCAACACAACCTAACAATTTAGAATTTCTTTTGGTAGGCCTACATCCTAATCCATTTCCCACACAGATTGGCATCCTTCCCTTCGTATTAGATAGCCTTTTTATGGATGAAAAATTGTCTTTGTACCATCCGAACGGGTACTTTCATTGTATGAAGGCTGCCATCACCTTTTACAATGATTTCTACTTTGGCATCGAAAGCTCCATAAGTTTGAACAATAAAATAATATTTTTCATCCACTTTAAGTCTTCTAATATCAAGCGGTTGCGGACTGTAGGGATGTCTGGGTTGGGATGTTTTAGACCTAATGTTGTTAAGACTGTAGGGTCTTACTCTCGGAAGATTGATATTTTTGTTCAAGTGCGTTTGGCAACGGTCTTCATCTAAAACAGCAAACTTCTGACAGCAAAGAACCCCAAAGTCTTTTGACATATACACGTAATCGCATTTATTACCCTTGCCAGCAGGGACTTTAACACGCTTACGTTTTTGTGTTGGACGCTTTACTGGAGTGTTTTGGAGCTTGTCCGGTTTAGGCTGGCTAGAATTAATAGGGGTAGAACGCTTTACGCGGTGAAGAGGAAGGGAGCAAACAATTTTGGGTGGGGTAGGAGAACGTGTTAGGTCGATGGTTGGTAAGGTAAATTTGGATGTCATATCAATAGTAGGATAGGGAGCATCAGGAGAAAAGATGGATCGACGGGGTGGTTTAACAGGTGTTGGTGGGATAGGGGATAGAGGTAGAGGGCATTGGGATTTGGTGTATGAAAGGATTTTTTGTGAACGGGAGTATGGGGTGTACTTCGGCTTTGAAGTCTTCTTCTTCTTCTTGTCGTCCTCCTCCGTCTGGAAAACGGCAGCATCCGAGTTGGAGTCCGAGGAAAGGGAGACAGCTGGAGAACAAATCAATCCTCGGCTGGTCCCAGCGGCAGTTGTATTGGTTAGCGCTGGCATCGATGGCAGAAGGCTGGTCACAGTCGTGATTACAGCCAGCGCTTGCCGCAGGACCGAGTACTGCATTGTAGTGGTCCCAGACGAAGAAGGCGGAGTAGACTGGACAGCCGAAGTGGGGTTAGCAGAAGAAGCAGAAGCTGGAGGGTAATTCTTCAATTTCAAACCCTTCAAACCCATTTTAAAAGTGAAGAAGTGAAGTGAAAATATGTAATATAAAGATGCAATATAAAGATGCAAAGAGCAGGAGCACCGGTCAACACGAGTGTTGGTGGTCCAATGAGAGGTGCATGCAACCCGGCCGCCTTATATCCCCACCGACCATGGGTGAGCCCCACCCTAGGGTATAGAGGTAGGGGTAGGGGTAGGGGGGGGGTGGAGGTGTGGGGTGGAGGTGTGGGGTGGAGGTGTGGGGTGGAGGTGTGGGGTGGAGGTTGGGGGGGGGGTGGAGGTGTGGGGTGGAGGTGTGGGGTGGAGGTGTGTGGTGGAGGTGTGGGGTGGAGGTGTGGGGTGGAGGTGTGGGGTGGAGGTGTGGGGTGGAGGTGTGGGGTGGAGGTGTGGGGTGGAGGTGTGGGGTGGAGGTGTGGGGTGGAGGTTGGGGGGGGGGATGCTGGAGCAGTCTTTCCTATAATTAGGTCAAGGTCACAAAATAACTTTAAAAAATAAAGCCCCACCTGGGGCATTTAGGTTGCCATCGCTGTAGCCTCCAAAGAGACCCAACTATGGACAACAGCAGACTTGTATGTTAGTAATACCTAACCATTAAGGATTTAGAAAACTACTGTATTTAGGTCAAGGTCACGGAAAAATTTTAAAAAAATAAAGCCCCACCTGGGGCATTTAGGTTGCCATCGCTGTAGCCTCCAAAGAGACTCAACTATGGACAACAGCAAACATTCCAATGTTGTCTGTCCTTCACCACGCAAGACTTTTACACATTTACTGCATTGCTAACAAATAACTTTTTCAAAAGCTAACAAAGGTCATTTACATAATTTTGAGAGAGGTTGAGGACAACCCTAGTGGCTTACGTCCTCGGTCCGAGTGCAGAGACCGCCGCAAATTGGCCACAGCTGTGGTCTGCATGCCAGCGTACAAACGGACCGGTTCCCAACCCAGCCGCAATATTGCATTGGTATAAAATGATTTTACACGGGGGCCTACTCCCGTTCCCTATCTTTAATATTTAAGTTTAGCAATGCATTAAATTTGTATAAGTCGTTACTAGGTCAAGGCCATACAAACATTAAAAAATTTCGGCCCCCGTACATCCATGGCGAACCACGAATGTTCGGGGGCCTTGGGGACAAAAAACACAAATAGCTAACAAAGTTTCATTTACGTAATTTTGAGAGAGGTTGAGGACAGCCCTAGTGGCTTACGCCCTCGGTCCGAGTGCAGAGGCCGCCGCAAATTGGCCACAGCTGTGGTCTGCATGCCAGCGTACAAACGGACCGGTTCCCAACCCAGCCGCAATATTGCATGCCTGAGAGGACCCATGCTAACGTTGGTAAAAAATAATTTTACACGGGGGCCTACTCCCGTCCCTATCATTACAATTTACTTTGAGCTGTGAAAAAGGCTCAAGGGGGAGTGCTAAAACAAGCGTATACACTTTAGATAGATATAACACACACTTACAAAATAGGTTGAGCTCAACATGGTAAGTGCTGGAACAAGCATATACACATTAAACACATATGGCATAAAAGACAAAACAAGACACACAGGATAAAACACAAACAAGACACATAGGAGACATGGGGTACAAGTAAAACACTCACATATAAAACAATTCCTAATACCCAAACGCAAGCGCAATGTCTTAAAAATAATACAAGTCTTAAAGTTAGAGTAGACTTCGCTAAACAGTGAAGGCGCCTTTCAGTGTTTAGTGAGGCCTATGGCGGTCCGTCCCGATCGTTCACGTTCAACGCTCGGGAGCGGACTGCGAGCCGGCTGTGGCCGGGCCGCCTTATATCCCCACCGGTCTCCCCCGAAGGGGCGGCATGGGGCGGAGGTCCACCCCTGGGGTGGAGGTCCACCCCCATGGGGGGGGAGGTGGGGGAGGTGGAGGTGGGGGGGGTGGAGGTGGAGGTGGAGGTGGGGGGGGTGGGGGTGGAGGTGGAGGTGGAGGTGGGGGGGGTGGAGGTGGAGTCGGGGGGGGGGGGGAGGTCCACCCCTCAGGGGTGGTTCAAGGTCACCGACTACACTTCTACTCTAAGTCTGGTTCAAGGTCACCCACTACACTTCTACTCTAAGTGTTGACAATACCCCCACCATATTCGAGTCCCTAAGCTACGCGACGGCGCTTAACCAGTATGTCTCAGGCTTGCATGCGGTAAGCATCGCTACTTTTCTACTCTGTTCCTGTAAGTGTTTTACAGATTTTTGCCTCAAGGTCATTACATTTGGACTCTGGACAAACTTGGTTTGGATTTTTTTCTCTGATTTTCCCCAAGGTCACTGCACTTTAACTCTGGGACGATATCGACTTGTAGTATTTCTGTGTTTTGACTCAAGGTCATCACACTTTAACTGCGGCGTTGAATTATCGTACTAGAGGTGCTCTGGGACGATATCGACTTGTAGTATTTCAGTGTTTTGACTCAAGGTCATCGCACTTTAACTCCGGCGTCGAATTATCGTACCAGAGGTCCTCACTAACCTAACTTGTAATGTTTGGGGTGGCGTTTTCACGCCACGTAGTATTACCATGAGTGTCCAGTCCAGATTTTAAGTTAGATTAGTTCTACTGTGATCTTTTCCATTTCCAATTCGTTTTGCCAAAGAGTGAGGTGTCGCTTTATAAAGTAGTATTTCTCTAAAGTTATTGGGGATTGCAGGGATACAATTAGTTTATTTAGAAGACTCTTTATCTTGGAGTTAAACAAAACTTCCACTTTGACTTTACTTCCTCGCCCCTCACAGCCTAAGCTGTACAGGAATGTTTCTTCTAGTGCCAACTCGGGCCAAGAGAACAGTGTGTTGACTGTAGGACAGCTCATGGTGAAGTGATGCGATACTCCAGCGTACAACCTCACCTTCCCCCACCACTGTGACCTTCCCCCACTCCTGCTGTTTCCCCCACCTCTTTTCCCTTCACTCATGCGCTACAAGCAGTCTCTCAGTATTGCGCGGACTTTTGTGAGGGGAAGCCATGTCGCGGGACGCTTTAGGTAAGAAGCTTAGCCGTGTTAAGACTTTATTAGTTGCTCACTGTCCACCAGTCAAAGTTAAAAGGGTTTCGACTTTAGCTAAGTGGCGCAAACTGTTGCGCGGACACCCTAAGTTTTATACCAAACAGACTAATGTAAGTTTTACTGATGGAGATTTGTTTAGAATGTTGGATGAGATGACTTTTCCTTGCAAAATTCAGTTAGTTACTCCCATTCCTCACAGTTTGGAGTCTTAGTCTCTCAAGCCGATATACCTAGAGTACGCGGAGCCTGGAGGTCAGTCGCTCGGTGACTGTCGTGGGGTGCGCATCGGTGTCGGCGCTCCGTTGTTAGGTTTTCAAGGTCACAGTAATATCAAATTGTTGGTGTTGTGCTGGTTCAAGGTCACCTGAGGGATAACCGATTGCCCATTTAGGCAGGGTCATGTCAGAAACTCGAGTTTAACTTGGCACTTTTGCCGTTTCTCGTCGAAAATTCGCTCCAAGTGGTCAAGGTCACGGGGACTCTGACTGAAACTCGGAGCGTAGTGCGAGAAACGGCAAAAGTGCCAAAAAATTTTAAGTTTCGGCGTGACCTTGACCTCAGTGGCGTCGGTGACGTCATTTTGATGACGTAAGGGGTGATGACGTCATCAGCACGTCATTTCTGTGACGTCATGGGTGTGACGTCATAGAAATGACGTCATTAGTGATGACGTCATCGATGACGCAATCGATGACGTCATCGATGACGTCATCGGTGAGGTCATTGACCTCGATGACGTCATCCCTCAGGTGACCTTGAACTGAGCCAGCACCAACAATTTGACACTACTTTTAACTATTAATAAATTTATCTTGAAATATAGAAAACGCATTTTTAAATTATACAACTGTATATTTAGTTAATTTTTACCTTAACAAGGATATATTTACCACATTAGTTTCTTTCCTATGTTATATTTTTCGATGTTAGTAGGCGAGACGATTCTTTACATTTGTATAAAAAATATTTTAAATTAGCATAATAGTATGCCATGAGTCATAGTAAATTGCAGGCCTTCGTGCTTGACAAAATTACACGCTCTTTAAGTAAGTTTGAAATATTTTCTAAGGTCCAACCTCTTAATTGAAGGTTCGTGGCTGACTAAATAGTCAGTCTTAGTGGCCGTTGCTGAAACTACCTGAATACGGTTCACTCACATCGTGTAAAAGCATACTGAGGGCGAGAAACAATATTCGTACAGTATTCGGTAAAAACACTTTGCGGATAAAAACACAGTAGCACTTCAGCAATATAACTTACAGTTTTTACAAATATTACGGTAAGACTAATGAAAAAGAGTTTACATCTACAATAAAATAGTTGTTGATTACAATTATATTTCTCAGAATAATAGCATAACTAAAATTATAATTGTTTCACTACATTAATTTTATTTTCTCGCAATTAAAATGCGTAATGGGATTAATGTAGTTAGCTATTTATAAAATAACAAATCCATATCGCCATCTTGTAAAGCAATTATAATATAATACACGATAAAAATAATCAAACTTAATTAATTTAAATTTACTAACCAAACAAAGAAAGCGGACCATTAACTTACCTTCAATTTATTTAAATTTTAATAACAAATTTCTTTCATAAAACTATTGCAAAAAAAATACCCACTTAAAAACCATTACCTGTGTGTATGCCATGAAATATATTGAAAAAAAAAACTAAAATACACAATGGAATCAACGACACCAGTCATTCGCCTATACATACATAAAAAATAACATCATGATTATGTTCGCTCAATTTTAAAACCCGTCTTGGTTCAAGCAAACGCCGTCAGAGTGCAGCACAATGCAAGTGAGAGGTGGTGTTCAGGTAGTTGCCGCTAGGTTGCAGCTCTGTCCCGCTTCGAGGGCACGGGAGAACTTACAGAACTAGAAACACATTCAAGTTTCAAGATACATTTATACTTTAATGCACAATGTATATAATAATGAGTATCCTTAGTACTACAACGTATATTAATTTTTTGCTACGAGTAGAAAATACATACTTCAAACGATTGCAAATCACATTTCAACAGTTAAAAGGTCCTTCTCATTCAATAGTTCTCATTTTAATGCATTGAAAAAGCATTACATATTATATTATATTATTGCAAGAGTGATTGTGGTTTTTTCTATATAATTAATTTATTCTTACCTTAAACTGTAATAACTTGTTAGGCAATGAATATAATTGTCAAGGAAAGTAGACAGGGTTATCTTTTATGCCTAATAATTTTAACTAGAGATCGCCTCCTGATCGAAATTCGATCAAAATTTCAGTTGATCTTAACCCAAGAAGTTTAAAAACATTTTAAAACTAAAACATCCTGTTATTCCTGCTTTTATAGCAGTTGATTTTACAACAGCTGCTTAATGATTCAGTCAATTCTCCTTCCTCCATAAGATAAACATTGGAACTTTGAAAGCCTGTGGGGCGTAGCCCTGGAGTCCGATGTGAATTAGAATGGGATTCTGCTCATCTACAGGACGATACCTTTCTAATAGTATGCACGTATTTCTCCTACAATGCACACGAGCTTAGAAAAAAGGAGGAAATGAAACATGCTTGCCTATTAATATATAGATTATTGGCTTAAAAAATGTACAGGTTGTAATGTGATAATCGCTCATAGCTACTAAGGAAGAATACGTTTTGAATTAGTTAAATGAAGGCGGCATATCTTTATTTTATTAAACGGGAAATAATAAAATAGAGCCTAAATTAATTTTTTTAATTTACAAAAAGTTACTAACTTAAATGGATTAGAAAATTTAAAGATGATGAAGAGTAAAAAAGTTATGTCATATGGAATTTGTGTTAAATTTAGATAATGGTGTTCAGATCACAAAACTCACAGAACCCTATAAATGTTAAAGATATAAAAGTTTGTTCTTCCGTTACAAACATTGAAAAGTAGTAAATGTCGGTTACATGGATCCAATGTTCCTGAGGAAGAAGAAATAATTTCCGTTGATTATTAAAATTGTACGGAAGACTAGTCGGTACACAATCTTTTATTAAAATATCTTTTCAAATTTTGCCACAGAAAGTTATGGTTAGGTGGACCAGTCATGTGTAGGTTGGGAGAGCAAAATAAAGGGTTGTTGAAACCAAAATGGAACGAAACTGGTGGAAGTGTCAACAACTGGAGGTTGAGTAAACGGAAAACAAGTGTTGTCCCATGATGTGTGACGGCCGGCGCCGGTGGCAGACTACAGGAGGCGGCGAGGTAGCGACCGCCATCGGGATGAGGCGCCGAACTACAGCAGCCATGGTGCTGAACAGAGCCACAGTGAGTTTGAGAAAGTACAGTAAAGTAGTTGTCAGCATCAGAAACAGGCACTGATCCTTTAGAGTCATAGTGCCGAACAGCGAAATTCCCCAGTATAGTGATCAATTAGAGTCAGAGTGCCGAACTGAAAAAAATTCCCCAGTCTGGCATAATTTATTAGGCACCAAAACTTTAAGGCCGAACTAAACCAAAATACAATATGAGGCGGTAAAATAGTTTTCATCGTTCTTACGCCATAAATCACAGGAGCCTTAGTGACGAACTGAGCCTTAGTATAGTGTATGAGACGGTAAGATAGCTTCAATCATTAGAATGACACGCCAAACCATAGGAGTCTTAGTGATGAACTGAACCATAATAGTAGGAGAATGTAGGAGGTGCCAAAAATAGCTTTCATCATTAGAATGTTAGATTTTTTAATTCCCCAAAATATGTACATTCCCATACAATGTAAAATATTGTCAGCGTAATAAATGTTATAATTATGACGCCATAACCCATAGGGGCCATAGTGACGAACTGAGTCATGTGCAGTATGAGACAGTAAAATAGCTTCCATCATTAGAATGACGCCATAAACCATAGGAGTCTTAGTGATGAACTGAGCCATAGTATAGAGTATGAGACGGTAAAATATCTTGCATCATTAGAATGACGCTCCAAACCATAGGAGCGTTAGAGATGAACGGAAGCATAGTTCAATAGTAGGTGGTAAAGTAGCTGCCATCGTTAGAATGAGGTGCCAAACCATAGCAGCCATGATGCAGTAAAGTAGCCGCCATTGTCAAAATGTATCGCCTAACCTATTTATTCCATATGGAATTGTGTTACGCAATTTCTCAGAAGTCATAGATTTGAATAGGCATACACAATTTTGCAGTTGAAGTAATAATCCTTCCACAACTCACTTCCCTATAGATTCCCACTATCTTGTAAAAACTCAAGGATACAGTGATTGTTGGAATTCCGTCTTGAAAGATCGAGGATGTTATTACGTAAAGCCGTTTTACACCGAGCAAAGACAAACATTGTGTTGACAAACATCGGCGCCGCGTCGTAACGGGAGGAATTCGTCGAACTCCAACCACGTTCACACGTGCATGTCAGCTCCGACGTACCGACGATCCAACATGGCTCCTGGCTCTCAGGTATGAGCGGGAGTCATTACCGACGATCCAGCATGTATCTTGGATCTCAGATATGATCGGGAGTGGTGACCGACGATCCAACATGGCTCCTGGCTCTCAGGTATGAGCGGGAGTCATTACCGACGATCCAGCATGTATTTTGGATCTCAGGTATGATCGGGAGTGGTGACCGACGATCCAACATGGCTCCTGGCTCTCAGGTCATTGCCAAAGAGGTCACGGTCCTTATATACCATGTGTGTACGCAATGGGAACAAATGTAATTGATTAGATTTTTGTTGTTTCAAGTTACCTGTATTATCAATCCTATGCGTATTTTGCGAATGCATTTTGTGCATTTCTGCGCCAGTGGCTTTTTACGTTTTGATACGAAACAGTTCATACGTTGGCCTTGTCTCTATCTTACAGTGTTAGGTACAATATTACTTAATAGCCCGATGACCAATGGAAACTAAAACTAAGTCCATAATCAACTATGTAGTTGAGTTGACTGACTAGATTGTGTTATTGGGGCTATTTATTCGCCATTTATGGCTTGTGTAAATGTTTCCAACAACTCAGCATCTTTCTTTTAACCCCACTGTTGTTGCCTTATCATAAATATAAAACGCCTTACTTTAGCGAGTATGAGATCCTCCTCGTTCTAGTTGTCCATTCATCGCGATCAATTGTGGCTAGCGTACAAATTTGGACAAACCTAGATGAAACTAGTTTTCCTCTACAAATTAAGGCATTAGCAGATTTTAGTCACATCCACTTGTGTTGATGTGTGGGTTTGTTAATGTATTAATTGCCTCACCAAATGGTTCTACTGCTTCTTTCTCTCTCTATCTCTCTCTCTTTCTTTGTGCCCAATATGAAAATGTTGCCTTCTATTGCTATCTTCAGGAACTCCTTAGTAATAAGTACCGGTATATTGAAGATTTCACAAGGACAAAGATATAAAATTAATATCCCTCACTCAGTGACATACTCATCAGTTCTTCGCAACGGCAAAGCTTCTTTGTAATGATAAACCTCCAGTTTTTTTGTATCTTGAGTTTTACAAATTTAGTATAACAACAATTTTGTTGACCTAAAATCAACAAATGAATAATTATTATTAAAATTCAATATTAATGACTCTCCTCCACTGGCTTTCAAATTATCTTGGTTATTCTCTGAACACTAGTTTTAATATTTCAGGCCATTATTTAAACATATTGAGGTAGGGTATCGTGCAAATTAAAAAGTAAACACTTCGAATTAAAAAGTAAACACTGCATTCAGAGTTTTATATAATACAGGGATTAATGAGCGTACTCATCTTGAGCGATGGTGGGTGAGTGTAAAAGAGTTATCCAATAAATTCTAAATGAATAAATCTTTTCAATTTTGCAGTTTCACTGCGTTCCAGAAGAAAAATATGTTGGCAATTTTTTCAATTCCTAAACAGATCACGGATCACCGATTCCAAGACAGTTAGTCTACTCAAGAACATGATAGTTTTAAATTACATAATCACCCATGGTTTTGGCAACAACCACCAATTTAGACTATCCTATAATCATTTTCTATATTGAGCTCACAATTTGGCCAGTCCCATTGTTTCTCCCATTAAGCGGCGCTGCGATGCGTTCACCACGCGCTATCGTGCGGTGCGTGTGTATGCGCGTGTGTGTGCGCGTGTGCGTGCGAGTGGTGCCAGTTAGTTGAACAAACAAGACGTAGTTACACGTGGTCTACGAGGACGTGACGGGTGGGAACACTTCTCTTATCTCTGGGTCTGCGGTCCATCGTTGGACACTAGAGACCAGAGACTGACTGTGGCTGGATCTTCAATGTTGCCGCCACTGACACATCGGCCCCTGCCGACAGTTGACGAGATATGGATGGCGGAGGGGGTGCATCATTCCATGTCACTCGATCACAGCCTATACACCATTATCCACGGTTTGCGATTTCTCAAAAAGACTTCAATTTAAACTACAACTTCAAAAACTAGGTTGAGGAAATAAAATTTGAAGTCGGTCTAAGTCCGAAAATTTACCTAATATCTAATGGCTTCAACCACTGCTTATAAAAAGCATTTTTCCTACCACTGCATGGAAATAATAACATTGCTACACCTGTAAACCCTACGCAAAACAGTTCATTTCCGGTTTCCATTCTTTCCCGCTATAGAGCGGCAACGTTCTTTACCTCAGACTAAATCAAACAACAATTTGAAGTCAGCTGTTATTACAAACCATGCGAAAGCTTTTGGTCATTTTTGTACTTTAGTAATTGCTTCTTTTTTAGTTTGAGGTTATGTTTGACAGTTTAATCATTGACTATGTACGTGTACATAGTCAATGGTTTAACGGTGTGTTCCAACAGAAACAAATCAAACATCATATAAATGATAATTTGTATACAAAAAATTTAATCTTTTTCAATTATGTTGTTAGGAAACATCTTGTGTGTATTACGAGAACAATAATAGTCATTGCCGCTCTCGAAATGTTTCATCTACATTTTCTCGTAAAACACAAATAGCTATTTACAGTTGTTTCCACAGGATGACCTCGACGACAAATCTCAAATCGTAAATAATTATTTGATACTTTGATATTGAGACACCAACGCAATCTGTTGCGTATTTTAAAGGTGATGACATAAGAGTGAGCGTTATGAATCAGATGAGGTATAGCTTTGTTACTGACAAAGATCAGCGGATTTATTTGTCATGACCTTAAATAACTGCAAGTGGGTCCAGTTACGAATTATCAAAAAGGTTTCAATTTTCCTCAGAGTCAAACCGGCAAATTTCAGATTGAAAAGCGATCTCTACAACCACTCAGCTACTCAGCCATTGTAGAATGGCTGTAGGATCACCACCAAAGCATTGTAAATAAAACCACTTCAGGTGGAAGCACTACCCTTTGGTAGTGCTTCCACCTGAGGTTTTATCTTTATAAAACCTCAAATTCGCTTAGTATATCGGTAATTGTTTCTGTCTGGATCAAGAGTGAATTGTATCCCTCCTCCTCCTTCATCGGACGCCACCTGAGGTGGTTCTCCGTAGGTTGGCGGCCGGGTACTCCAGCGGAAGCGTGGGAGGAGCGTCTACGTGTCTACGTGTGCGAACCCCCGTAATTAGGCGAGTTAACAGGCAAAATGGCGCCAAGCGAGTGGTGTAAGCGCGTATCAGCCAGTCATCTGACGCCGCTCACTGCAGGTGCAGATATCATCGTGGCGTGGGCGTCTTAATTTCTGTACCGTTGCGGCAACTTCACCTTCACCACTCACTTTCCCCGGCCAACTCAAGCTCCACACTCCAACAAGTTCTCGAATATGAAGTTTATAGTTTTTTAAATCTGCAACCTAGTTCTAATTAAAGTTATTGTTTCTAAATGAATGCGTGGGTTAAAAAGCTAGTGTAGCCTACCAGTTGCTCGAAGTCAATTAATTTATTTTTGATATAATACAAAAGTTCCCAATGTAATTCTATTGGGAAAATTTCAAATCTATACTTATTTAATACGCTAAGGGTTTTTTTGTCTTGAGAACTCCTCCTACAAATTTCAACCGATTTTCAAGTTTTTGGTGTCGTTGGATAGGGCTTGGCCTGTAGTTGTTTCCGCCAAAAACTGATGAGAATCGGACTGAAAATAAATTCGCTATTCACTCTTGAAATCCCAAAATTTCCCATTTAAATAACATTGGGATTGAATAAAGCATTTTAAACATGTGTTAATAATCAGCTGTAAATACGTGTTGTTTTGGTGATTACAGATACTTAGCCTACAATATTGGATTGGTCGGATGTCATTGATTTAGAGCTAAAAGTAACATTTGTATTGTATTAAAATAAATTGCTCGATTTCGAGCAACACGTATACTAGTTTAATTAAAAATGTATAGAACCCTTATTTTAAGTCCGATTTTCATCAATTTCTGGTGGTCACAAGGGCCGTCCATAAATTACGTCTTCTGATAATAGGGGGGGGGGGGAGGTCCAGATTGAAAATTACGGTAGGGTGATGTGCAAAGGAGGTGGATCAGCTTCGATATGACTTCATTTAATAAATAATGTTTTATAACAAATTTTGACAGTAAAGCAATGATAAATTCGTACACATTTCAACTGTTATAAAATAATGATCGAAGAAAATACATTAGACTATTTTTAGGCGTTGTTTTATGGTTTATTATAGTTTATTTTTCCATTAAGAAAGAAATTTTGGCTTTATTTCTAAAGGTAAATTCAGATTTGATTGGCCAATATTTTTAAATTATCCGGTATTTTTTTTATCATCCGGTAACGTTTATCGTCATACCAAGGTAAGTAGAAAAAGTATTTTTTTAACTTAAAACGGAGGTTTGTTAAAAAATGACGTCATTTTTCTGACAAGGGGGGATCAGACAAATTATGATGGTAGGATGATTTTAGGGAGGGGGGGGGGGTCCAAAAATGGCCAAAAAGCGATGAAGTAATTTATGGACGGCCCCCAACTAATAGACCAAGCCCTATCCAACAAATACAAATACAAATTCTTTATTGCTTACACAGCATTTTGTCATAGAGCAATGTTTATAAATACAATAATTTCTTTTTTCAAATTTTAATTCTACTACTAATTTTTTTAACATTGCCTTAAAATAATGAGACAATTAAAATCTTTTTAAATTGTAACATTTCTCTTTTTTAATGCAAAAAATATGAATAATACACTTTTTTAGTATTCTTGGTTATTTTTATAATTTAAGAATTCATTTGATGAATAAAAACATTCCCTTTGAGGACAATTTCCGATTTCTTTTTCATCTTCTTTTCATCAATAACATTTTTTATTTCGTTTGGTAAAGAATTAAAAGCTTTTATACTCATGTAAAATTTACGATTTTGAAAGAGACTTGTTTTATGAGCCGGGAAATGGAAATTAATATATTTAATTCTAGTATTAAATTCATGATCATTACTTATATTTTTAATATTGATGTTATTATAGAAAATATTCATGACACTTTCGAAAATGAATAAAGAAGGCAATAGCAGTATATTTAGATGTTGGAATAATGGTTGACAGTGGGGTCTTGGGTGTTTTTTGCACATTACTCTAATAATTTGTTTTTGTAATTTAAATATTTGCTTACTCTCAACTGAATTTCCCCATGGTTCAATTCCATAGGTTGATCTTGAATGAAATTATGCAAAATACAACTTTTTTGTTTTTAAATCAGTTATATTGGATAAAAAATGAATAGCATAAAATGCTTTATGTAACTTTTTTAGAAGTAATGATATGGAAGATTTCCATTTCATGTTGTTGTCCAATTTTAAGCCTAAAAATTTTGTATCTTTCACAGTTTTTATTGAACTAAACTTCGTTAAAGTGATTTGCTTAGTTTTACGATCTACAAACTGCAAGAGTTGTGTCTTATTTTGATTCAATTTAAATCCGTTTATTGCAAACCATTCTTAACGACACCGAAAACTTGAAAATCGGTTGAGAATTGTAGGAGGCAATAAAAGCCTTAGCGTATTAAATATATATAATATTCATTATATTACATTTCCAGTTTTCTGAGCTTGGCAATAGTTTGCACTTGCATGCATTGTGTCTACCGCAATCGGATGGATTAGGACTACGTACAATAGTACAACTACAACTAGTTAATACTGGTTATTACACTTACTGGGAAAGTAAGTTATTGCACTTTCTTCTTTATTATATTAGTTATTACACTTATTGAGACAGTAAGTGTAATTACTTCCGTAAATGGTATCATTCTAAAAATACTATCTCCCTTTGTAGGCCTACTGTAACGGGAAGAGCTTGGGTTCACCAAGAGTAAAGGACTGTTGAGCGAGGGAGATAATCGTTCTCAGTGAAACTTGGAAGACTAAAAGCGTCTCCTTAAACCCTGCGGCATTGATTATTATTTAATATACAAGGATCTAATTTTATTTTTGTTTTCCCTACCCGAAATGGAGTATTCCAAGAAGTTTTACACTTTGAATCGTTTAAAATATGTGCACATATAAAATTGTAGTATGATTTTCATTAATCTCTTTCCCCAGACCCAGATTTAATCTACAAAAGAAACTACCTCGATGCCCTTCACTCAGTTTCAACCTACAAAAGAAACTACGGTAGTTCCTCGATGCCCTTCACTCAGTTTCAACCTACAAAAGAAACTACGGTAGTTCCTCGATGCCCTTCACTCAGTTTCAATCTACAAAAGAAACTACGGTAGTTCTTACTTATTTATTATTCCCACGGCAAACGCCATTTTACATAAAGATGCTTAAAACTATGCAAAAAAAAGCACAAATAATTTACAGTAATATGTTACATTTGGCATGGTGGATGCGAACGACAAAGAAACTATACAATAAATAGATGAAAGTGATGCAAGTAATTAATATACATAGATGAAAAATATGCCAGAACAAAACATAACTGCGAATAAATTACATCAACAGCATTGCAACAAAAGCGAATTAAAACTTTGTAGTCGATTACTTATAACAGTGAATAAATTATTTGAACAATCATTAACAACAGTATACAAATAAGAAGATATAAAAATAAACTCTGCAGGTACAAATAAAACAGTGAATAAATTATGGATAAGCATTAACAACAAAACCAAACAAAAAAATAAACTTTGTAGTTTTAAACAGTGAATAAATTAATTAAACTGCAATAATAACAAGATAAAAATAAATCTCAACAAGCAAGAACAAATCTGACAGTGAAAGATTAATTGCAACATGACACTTCAGCTGTAATTGAAGTACAAAGTGACAAAACTAAGGCAGACATATCTCACTGAAGAAGACGTCTTCCTAGCAGCGCTAACACTTCTGCCTTGAAGGAGGAGATACTGACACCAGAGAAGTAGACATCACCACACATATTGTTTCCAGATCGCATCAGTCGAGGAAGTGTGCTGTGTTGCTTGTATGTTGATGGATGGTGGGATTTGGTGAAGAGTTGTTGGTGTCTTGAGTGACGTGGGATGTGGAAGTCAAGTTTTCTAATAGTTTAGGACAATCCAATAAGCCGTTGGTGATCTTGAAAAGTAACAATACATCTGACAGTGTTCTGCGGTGAGACAAGGGTTGAAGGCCAAGAAGGAGCATGATCTCTTCCAGTTGAACCTCATTGTAACGAAGACCCAACTTGATACCAACTAATATCAAAAATCTGTTTTGTACCTTTTCCAGCTCCTCAATTAGACCAAGTTGATAAGGCGACCAGACGGGCGAGTTATACTCCAAGGTGGAGCGGACAAGAGTTAAGTAGAGAATTTTGATGGTGGAGAGAGTAAAAGGTCCTCTAGTGGCTCTGAAGATGAAACCGAGCACTGAGTATGCTTTGGCGCAGATCTGGGAGATGTGTCGGCCAGGATGAAGATTTGGTGTGAAGTAGACTCCCAGATCACAAATCCCATCAACAGACTGCAGAGCTTGCTGACCAATGTAATAGTGATAGAGATTCTTCTTCTGGGAGCGTGAGAACTGCATGACCACACACTTCTTTGCATTCAGGTCCATAGAGTTTAGTCTGCACCAGTGAAGTATGCTGTTGAGATTTCTCTGTAGCCGAGTATTATCATCCCTCGAGGTAATCTCCCAGAAAAGTTTGAGGTCATCTGCAAATAGAAGCACTCCAACATCAAGTACATCTGCTATATCGTTCTTAAATGCCCTTCACTCAGTTTCAATCTACAAAAGAAACTACGGTAGTTCCTCCTCCTCGATGCCCTTCACTCAGTTTCGATCTACAAAAGAAACTACGGTAGTTCCTCAATGCCCTCCACTCAGTTTCAATCTACAAAAGAAACTACGGTAGTTCCTCGATGCCCTTAATTCAGTTTCAATCTACAAAAGAAACTACGGTAGTTCCTCGATGCCCTTCACTCAGTTTCAATCTACAAAAGAAACTACGGTAGTTCCTCGATGCCCTTCATTCAGTTTCAATCTACAAAAGAAACTACGGTAGTTCCTCAATGCCTTTCACTCGGTTTCAATCTAGAAAAGGAACTACAGTAGTTACTCAATGCCCTTCACTCTGAATCAGCGAAAAAATTTTCGTCATCTCTACCGTACATATCATACGAACGTAAATCATAGGATCTATTAAAAGACCTCTAAAATAATTGTTATTTTATAAAACGGCCTTCATAGAATCATTTATTTCTCAGAATAATTAAGCGTCAAATTGAAATCAAAACGCTTGTTTCACCTTTCAATTATTCAGTAAATTAGGTCATTCTTGTGGTCTTATAGTGGATTAAAGCCGTCAAAAATTCACCACGTCCTAACCCTTAAAGGTAAATTCATTACTTTCTCAGAAAGTAATTTGCTAAGTGGGCGTATATTTGGTGTGATTTCTGAGAACATAAATTACCCGTCGATGTTGGAGAGCCACAGTGAGAGCTGCAGTTACTGGCGGATTGAGTCATTAGTGAAGGCGATTATTACGCAATCTGACGGCGGCCGCGCGAACCGCAGCTGCAGTTATCTGCTGGAGCGATGAGCAGTCAGTTATCTGCTAATATCTCGCAAATTATCCCATTCAGGGCTGCGGGAAGCTTTGTAAACATATGGTCGCAGGTTCCCGAAGGCTGGGAGTAAAACAATTGTGTCATGAGGTAGTTTCTGAAATAATATTTACGGTTAGTATGTTTTATGACACGGTTTGTATGTTTTATGGCGATGATACTTAAATAATCAATAGAGCAGATCTGACACTTACTTTCTGACTCATTATAAAAACCGAAATAGATGAGGTGATTCTTACAGTTTAACCACATATTAGATATTTCCCCAGTTGAAAGAAAAGGTTTATTAGGGCTTACTCGAAAACTTCTTGTTTTATCAGGCAACTTGAAAAAGAAAGGCGTCGTGAATAATATTTCTATTGAACAGTTCTCAACGGAATGGTTAGTTTAAAAACTAGAATTCATATAAAATTATCTGAGTCTAAAGTATTTCATTAAATTGAAAACTTTTGATATTGTATAAGTTTACAGGTGGAGTATTTTATAAGCATTGTATTGGCTAGTACATTGAATATTTTCGTTTTTACCTATTCAAATTCTATCAACTTATCGTAAATATAGTTTATTTGGTTTTCAGAAACCTGATTAATATTAAATATCCCAAGTTTGATGGTTACAAATGCTCGATATAGAACATTGTTTACTGATTTAATTGTTTCGTCAATTAGTTCCTTACTCTTGGTTGGCTGTACTAGTTGTAATAGAAGTGTCAAGTATAGAGTGCTCAGTCTTTGAGTTCATCAGACCCATTAAGGCCCAATTTGTTGGCCCACAGTAATAGCAAAATGCAATAACACAAAGTGCCTCATATTATTAGAACAGAGTACTTAGTTGCATTATGAATCTCCTAAACTTCACAATTGAGTGAACACCTTTCTCTAAATTAAATGTTAAAGTTGTAAAGGTAATAGTTTTTTTATTTTTATTTATTGTAAGATGGAGTTTATAAATTATTATTTAATAAGAAGTTAAAGAGTTAAATATATGAAGTTTTTTATATGCAACCCAGACCTCCAAAGAGTGAAAGAGTATTTTTAATAAAAAAAAAGTATATTTAAATATTGTGCATATACCAAGTTTCATTAAAGTACATAGACCGACTGGATTGATTAAAAAATTATCAATCGTTTTGGAAAATTTTTACTTATGACTGTGTCTATGATGTCAGTGATCATCTTACCGTAACACAAATTTACCGTAAATCTTACCACGCTGGTTACACATTGGGCGGTTTTTGCCGCGGCGGCGATTTCGCCGTCGCCGCCGTTCCAGCAGTTGTCTGAAGATATAAATGGAAGCTTACACATTGGGCGGCACAAATGTCGAGTGATCTTTTTGCCGTCGGCGGTCGCTGTGCAGCCGCCCGGTGCCACTGCGGCGAGCGGTTTTTCTGCCGCCTTCAGGCTCGCAGTGGCCCCAAATGTGCGTCTGCACATTTGGCGGCGTTGTTGCCGTCGCCGCCAGTTTCCAGTCCACCATTGAGCTGGTTCCACAGACGTCTTGTGTTTAAGTTGGTCCGTGTTTTGTAGTGAAAATGAGCGACAGAGAAATGGGTGATGACAATGATAGTGGTCAGAGTGGATTAATTGACAATTATTTATTAATAACTTTAGTTGAACAAAGGCCAGTGTTGTGGGATAAGACTCTGGACGTGTTTAAAGATCGTGATGCCACCAGAAATGCATGGCGTGAAGTTTGCCATTTCCAGACTTGGATGACAAGCAGAAAAATGTTTTATTACAATATAAGTAATTACATTGATTTTAATTACATTGTTAATTAATTACATTGTTTCGTCAATACCCATTCTACTACCCATTCTATACGGGCGTTTGAGTCGCGCTGTCGCGCAGTTTTGTGGCACCACATTGACTGGGCATTAGAGATTCAATTATAATTGTATATACGAGAAACTTAGTGATTTTTAGCGAATTTCCCTATAGAGAATACGCTATTACGGTAGTAGCCATGGTAAGACCTAAGACTGGTACCACTTTATACTTTACGTTTTCATTTTGAGGTCCCCAGAAGACGAAAACACCATTCGTTACTTTTCATATATATGTCCGTGGTACCGATAACTTTTTAAGTAGACCTCCGATTTTGATGAAATTTGGTATGAAGGTGTAAGACCAGGTCTATTTTCATGAGTTCACGAACCAGCATTGTCGGGTTATGGGAACGGGGATTATGGGGGTTCAAAGGGGCTAAAAAAGAGTTATTGGCATATTTTAACTTCAATTAAAAAAATCACCAATTTTAACAGAAACCATTAAAAATACCCAAACAATTTTGTATTTTGAACTTTTATCGGGAAAAATCCAAAAATGTGTTTCCCATGTTATTTTTATGGGAAATCCAGAGAACTTTGCTTATTTATAGACGTAACTTAATCAAATTATGTATGTACATTTTCTATATAGGGTTTAACTTATACTTGCTTACCAAACCCAAATGGCGGCAAACCCACATACTCACCCTTATGGGGTTTATGGGGAAAGTAAAAAAATCCCATAGCTTGACACAATTTTGTGTTGTTTTTGATTGACCGTCGCAACAAACCTACATACTCGATCCTATGGTGTTTTTATAGGGAAAGTAAATAATCAGAAATTCCATTGTAAATTCGCTGAGTAGGCTACGTAGGACTGCTGCGACGGGGGTATTTTGTATATAAATTTCTCATATTACCAAAACGCTGCGACAAAACGTCGTGACAGTGACAGTGTGAGCACGTATAGTTCTGTGGCCAGCAGTAGTGCGCCGATTAGCCGCGTGGGCACGTACCCGCTTGTTATCCTCGCCGCCGTAGCGCCCCAGTTTATAGCGTTTCCCGCAGCGCCGCGCCACCGGTCCGACATCTCTTATCCACCCAATTACCCGGGCATCTGATAAGCCCTCACTCGCACCGACAATTTACTGGCTCTTGTTAAACACGATTATGATATAAAGGTGGCCACCGGTTTTATCACTTGGCGATAGGTGCGGCCATTGTTGGACCGATTCGCGATAAATCGCAGCAATATAATTATTGACTCAATTATCGCGTGCACGACGCCGTTGAGGCTCGTGAATCAGCCTCTCGCCACGGGCACAACTGTGAACCGGCGGTATTGGGTCGGGGTCGTGGCTGTTGTTGGGCTGGTAGGTCAGCAAGGCTGGGAAAAGTCTACGTCAGAGTCGGACAAGAGATAAATGTCGATGCTGTAATGTTGCATTATAACTTGCTGGTTGTTGTTACTGGTGGATTAGGAGACTCCAGCCGAACAACTGAGTAAGCCTGCTTCTAAATGCATTTTGCACAAATACCCGGAAGGACACAAATATTGAAGGTGAGGGAAGGATGGGTAATGGGACAGCAGATAGCCAATTGACCACTTAAAAAAGGGCCATGAATTTACTCCTGTGCTCCTGTGATCACTGATTTTTCAGCCTCAAACAAGCTTTCCACTCTGCCCTCTGACTGTGCATTCCCGCTCCTCAGTTAGGTCTTTTCATGCCCAAGGTTGACATCAACTTGGAGTTTTGATCATGATTATATCACGGGTGAAGGAGAAATTTCACAGTGGACAACCAAAAGCCGTTATGTATGGCATATAAAAGTCACATGTATGGCAACGTCGTTTACTGTATCCAATGTCAACTTTCCTTGTTCATCAATCAATCATGGAATGGTCTAGAAAGGAAAATTTAGCTCAATTGTTAATCCGAATAAGAAAACAGAAGGGTGCAAGAAGTTAAATTGTAAAACTAAAGGAGGTTTTATCATGAGAGGAAAGTTATACGGGACCAATGAGTTACACCGAGTAAATCTTTCAACTGAAATTCCAAGCATCAACTGTAAGGGAGTGAGTTTTTCAGTAAAGAATTAGGCAAAGTCCACTTTAAAACAATGAAAACTTGTCAAGCTCATTGGATTTAGCTACAATCATTTAAAAAAACTTCTAAGAATAAATTATATAAAAAAGATCATAATTTTCACTCTGAAAAACAACAAGGAACCATCATGTGAAGAAAGAGGAGCTCGGCAAAGTATGGTACCTGGAAATATTTTGTTACATGAACTTAGCAATCTCAATATCGTAAAACAGTTACAGTTAAATAATTGTTTTAAAAGTTTAAATGATATTGCTATAATTATAAACACGAATGGTCATTGTTATTATTTGCACCCTTGAAAATACTGAAAATCATTAGCAGCAAGGAAAAGTAAGTCATGAGCGTAACTGTTGTTTGGCAATGTTAGCGTGAGCTAGTTGTATTGATTGCGAAATTAAAGTACAGAATTTAATAGATGCGTTAAATTTTCATGCAATACTCTGTGAAAATCAAAAAAGATCAGATAAGAGGACAAGAACTTCCTTGGAAATGTTAATAGATTCGAGAATCGCATAGGAAATACAAACGTTCCTCACATTTCGGCAAAGCCGTTGTTACACTATCTTTGTTTTCCCGAATACGAAAAAGATTGTTTGATTCAATAAAAAAAAAAGGTATAATCCGTTGAAAGTTTTGTTTGACATGAATGCATTATAGCGCTTGGCATAGTTGGATGGTAAAATACTCGTAGTGACAGACGATGTGATGTGTGATTTAGGGGAAAGAATCCCTATCCACTGTGATATGTATTTTAAAATAGGTCTAATAAATCACTTAGAAATTCAAAGTTGCTTGTTTAAATTTCTATCAAATGTCTATTTCTGTTTCGATATCTGAGGAAGACCAAGACTTACATTCTTTGAGTCATGTTCACCCCTGAGCCAGTAGCCCATTGTTGCGCAGTCGGCAATGTTAACCACACGGTTTTATGCTAAAACATACTATTTTATTCCCCTGTTTCGGACGCCGTTTTTCAAACGATTTTCTTTAAACTCGGTAAGTTTGGTTGAATAGTTATATTAGGCCCCTCATACCTCGAAAGTTTGAAACAAATATTACTCTCTGTGACGTTGCAAAGTAACTCGATTTTCCTTAGTAATATTTGTTAAATTTTCTAAATTTCGTTGGAAGAGGGGCCTAGTATAACTATTGAATTAAACACTTACCAAGTTTAAAGAAAGTCGGTTGAAAAACGGCGTCCGAAACAGGGGAATAAAATACGATGTTTTGCATTAAAAGCCGTTTTGTTAACATTGCCAACTGCGCAACAATGGGCTACTGGCTCAATGATAAAAGAAGACTCTTAAGCGACACGGATGAACGGCGAGCGCCATCAGGTTATGGGTGTAGTACGGCGCTAGCGCCAGTGTCGCAAGTCGCAAGGCCGCCGATCCTATCAACAATGTCAACACGACCGCGAGGGCGGCGTCACCAGGTGGACAGAGTGGGAGTCGGCTATCTTGTGCTGCTCACGACAGAATACTGACACCATCAAAACTGCCGGAAAATAACTCGTTTTGTAGGCATGCAACCCCTAAAAACGTGAGGTTCATACTTGGACAGTCAGAGGTGAAGACGTTAACACCAGATGTTATTTTCTAATCACCTATAAGTTGAACAATCAGTGGGACTCCTATAGCAGGTTCTCCACTTGACTGTTAAACTACAGGGTGTTTGGTAGTCAGTGTCAAAAAAATTAAGGGGTTATTATGCACACAAAATGCAACAAAAATACGCAAATTAGACAATTACATCTCAATCCACCTTCCAGTTGCACTCATTTTAATTTTTTTTTTTTTCAAATTCTTGACATTGCCCTTAAAAGTCTCATTTTTCTTGCCATTCACCAATCATATCGCCATTTTTTATGTCATCTAGTACATAAAATTTTCTATCAGAATAAGTACAGTTTGTTCCAGTTAAGCCATCTTAAAACTTTGTAAAAACTTCCTGAAAACAAAATTTTGGGAAATTTTAAAAAAAAGGGCGCTATAACTTAAGAAAATTTTTTTATGCTTCAACCTACAAGCTGTCAAATATCACCAAAACTTCCCCACATTATAAGCTTTAAAATGATATACTACAAGTGACATTTCTTTTACGCCTACTGGGCGAAATTAGGCCTAAAACATAATTATCAACAGTTTTCTCATGAATTTTCATGTTGGAAATTATCACACGCAATACCACATAGGCCTACGTCTTGAAGGAAACTCTACGTTTTCAGGGTACGTGTCTTAAATTTATTTTTAATTTTTAGTCGTTACTAGGTAACAGTATTATTATCAGGTGATAAAAAATTGTAAACAAGGGTGAGTAACCCCACGTTCTCCATTAACCTTAGGATAATTTTTACCTACATCTTATGTTTGTTTTTTAAACCTAGTATAGTTTAGACTTAATTAGTGTTTTTTAGCGTATAGTGTGTTAATTTATCGTAAATATCCTATCTTCGTTCTTCGTAGCAAACCTCTGTTAATTAAAACCAAGATTGCAATGGAATTCACATCACAAGAATATGCTGATATGCACTTCGTGTATGGTTTTTGTAATGGTAATGCTCTTGCCGCAAGCAGGGAATATGAACGTCGCTTTCCGAATCGGCGCATTCCTTGTCCAAGAGTTTTCTCGAGATTACACCAGCGGCTTGCGGACTTTGGCACCGTACAAAAACAGCGTAATGAAATGGGTACAGTATATGCCGTTGCGATAGACGAATTAATACTTGATGCTGTTCATAACGAACCCGGAATAAGTACTAGAGAAGTTGCTAGAGACATTGGTACTTCTAACTGGAAAGTTTTGGACGTCTTGAAAAAAAACCAACACCATCCATTTCATTTGCACCAAGTTCAAGCCCTCGAAGAAAATGACTTTGGACCAAGAGTGCAGTTTTCCCGGTGGCTCTTGAATAGTGACATGGAACAATATGGCTTCTTCAAAAAGATTTTGTGGTCAGATGAATCGTTGTTTACCAGAGAGGGGATTTTTAATAGTCACAATATGCATCACTGGTCAGAACGAAACCCCAGAGCTACTAAGGAAAGGGCTTTTCAAAGACGTTTCCGAGTTAATGTCTGGGCTGGAGTCATAGGGGACCAATTAATTGGTCCCCATATCTTTGAAGATACCTTGAATGGACCAACATACCTGGACTTCTTACAGCACACCTTACCTACCCTCCTTGATGTACTGGATATAAATCAAAGAGACGAAATAATATTTCAGCATGATGGAGCTCCTCTGCATTTCACAAACGAGGTGAGAGACTGGCGCTTAGTCTAAACTACCCTACATGGATTGGTCGAGGCGGACCAATCGCGTGGCCAGCTAGGTCACATGATCTAACGCCCATGGACTTCTTTGTCTGGGGGTTTCTAAAGAGTGAAGTATACACAACAACCGTGGAAAATGAAGAAGAGCTGAGACACCGAATCAAAACAGCTATAGAAAAGTTGCGAGAAAAACGTTGTTTTAAAGTTACAGTTGGTGCAATGAGAAAGAGGTCTCGAGCATGTATCAGTCGTGAAGGCAGGCAGTTTGAACAAGATCTTTAAGTTTTAAAGTTTCAGTTTTTAAGAGTAATGTTTTTTAAGTATGTGTTTAACTTTAATTTTCTACTTCTAATTTGTTATAATTTTTAATAAAATCTGTTTTAATTGCAAATAATGAATTTACTATTTTTTTTTTTAGTTGCTAATTTTTTCGCAACAATTATTTGCGACAAAAGGCTTGAGGGGCAGTCTTAAGGCAGCTAAGGTACTCCATCGATATTAGTTTTAATAAGTACCGGCAGTCGGAATCAAACCTTTATGGTCCAACTTTGAAGAACTTCTATCTTAGTATTTATTATTGGTGTTGGTGTTGGTGGTGAATTTATAAAAAAAAGGGTCAATAATTATGTTTAATGCCTAATTTCGCCCAGTAGGCGTAAAGGACCTGTCACTTGTAGTATATCATTTCAAAGCTTATAATGTGGGTAAGTTTTGTTGATATTTGACAGTTCGTAGGTTGAAGCATAAAAAAATTTTCTTAAGTAAGTTATAGCGCCCTTTTTCTAAATTTCCCAAAATTTTGTTTTCGGGTAGATTTTACAAAGCTTTAAGAAGGCTTAACTTGAACAAACTGTACTTATTCTGATAGAAAATGTTATGTACTTTCTAAAAATGACATAAAAACTGGCGATATGTTTGGTAAATGGCAAGAACAAATTATATTTTCAAGGGCAATGTCAAGAATTTTGAAAAAAAGAGTGCTACTGGAAGGTGGATTGAGATGTAAGTGTCTAATTTGCGTATTTTTGTTGCATTTTTTGTGCATAATAACCCCTTAATTTTTTTGACACTGACTCCCAAACACCCTGTATAACATATAAGCAACTTTAATATAGCAATAGATTAATAAAAATCGTCTTCATTCATTGGCGTCATCTGGCTTTCGTTTTAAAATCAAACTAAGACACATGTTCTAACAACAAAGCAGATATTTTAAAATTAATCATTACCAGACCATCAAAAACTGGTATGAGGAAAGAATTTGTTAAATGACCTTAGAAATCTCATTTTCTTAAACCATAATTGTTAAATAATAAAAAATTAAAATGCTTTAATTATAAACACGACTGGTCATGCAGTTTGCTTATTAGGGACCACACCCTTGGAAATAAAGAAGCGATATCACAAATAACTCTCGATGAAACCCCTTCGTGGGTCGGCTTGACTATAATGAAAATATATTACATATTACATTACACTATTAAATAAAGCTGGTCGCAGTGCTTAGGTGAAAACAATCACTCCCAGCTTTTCAAATAGAAGTTAACTTATAAATGGGTACATATTGAGCAAATTATATAAGTTTTTTTCTGGCTAAATAGTTTTAAAATTGAACAGATCAGTGTGAGATCTTATTTCACGTTTACCAATTTTATGATGGTTCACTTCCATAGTTCATTTATTGAAGTTCACTTAAAGTGCCCTTCTCAGTCATTATTCAGATTCGTCGTATTTCAAAGCTTTAATAATACTATTACTGTATTCGTATTTAAATATTAAAAACATGAAAGGTTTGATCAAATCTGTCTTTCAAAGCGTTATCGGCGCAACATATCAGCTTCAGCGCAACCTAGCGGCGTCGGTCGGAACTAACTGCAGCACGGGTTTAGAAGCGAACTTACTCATCGTAGGGGTGACAAGAAAGTGAGCTCGAATTGAAAAGGAAAGTTACGTTTAGGCTTGATCGAGTTCAAGTACTCGGCCTCACCTCGCCGGTCTTGACTAGAGACGAAATATACTATATTTATTAAATACCACTTAATGAATTTCATTATTGAGAAAGATGTTTTCTGTAGAATCTGAAGGCGGTATAAACATAAAAATATATAAAATTCTGCCATTTGATCATATGAATTGTGCGCCACCTAACTTCATATTATGGCTAATTGGGTCAAAATAATCGAATAATATCATATGAAGGGTATGTCTTAATATGAATATTTACCCTGGTATCCACTACTTTGTCTTTCCATTTAATATTTTTTATTTCAGAGACAGATTGCTGTAGGAACTTTACATTTGGCTTGGAATATTATAACACCAATGTTCATTTTCACTCAAACAAATATTTTTTTCCGATGTGTATTTTCAAAATGTTATTTTTTTTTTTAATTTCAACTTAAATATCCTAAAACCGGTAAATGTCATCAAACTTGTACAAAATACATAGAAGTTTACTAATTTAATTATTTAACTAATGATACCAAGTTGTAAGGATCCGACATCAAATAACATAGTTATTATGATTTTCCTTTTAAAATAACCGTAATTGGTATTAATTATTATGTATGATTTATTTATTTATTTATTTACAGTTTACACCTTTTTACAAATATTAATACAAAGAACATGTCGAGTTGGCTGTGCTTATCTTATACAAAAACTTATCTTATTGCTAAGCATTCGTAAACGTACATTCCCATATGCAACAAGACAACAAAATTAACTGATAGAAATGAAAAATATAATATGATAATATAACTAATTTTAATATATAATATAATTAATGTTTCTCTGCTAAAAATTCGCAATATCTCCGTTGTTTATTGATAGATCCTTTTAGGCTTGTTATCACTGGTTAGATAATGAAAATTTACAACTTTTTTGCCTCTTGTAAAATCTTTATATAATATGCCGATTTTAAGAAATTTGAGTTCAAAATTCAAAATAGCAGTAATTTTGAAAATAACCATCGCAAAAAAAATTATTGTGGAAAAGTAAATTGTATTGTTTATGCCAAATATGAAGTTCCTACAACAATCCGTCACCGAATAAAAAATTATACTATTAAGTGGAAAAAATGTGGTTTTCTGGGTAAATATACATAATAGGAATTTGTAATACCCAATTACTCATCTTATAAAGTTTGGTGTTGTACTTTAAAGATACCAGGTATATTACACTCGTAATTTTAATTTTCCAGTACTTTTCAATAGTAATTATTTGTTTCATATCCATTCATTTTACTGATAATTCGTTCATTGAATTTATCGACGTAGAACTAATCACTTTGCTAGCTAGAATAATATAAATAATGAAAATTTAAAGAAAGGAGTAAGTAATTTACAAATGCTTTAATATTCCAAGCCCCTCCCACCGCTTTGACGTCAGTACCCGCGTCATCGAGTTTACAACGTGTCGAAACGTCAATAAAAGCGACAAACCGGTCAAATAAAAATTAAACCGCGTGACCGCTCAATGTATAATCAACAGGTAATTAAGATAAGAATTGAACAAGTAATTAGGCGGTTCGCATCGCATATCATCTTAATAAACAAGGCGCTAAAATTGAAAAACAAACGAGACGCGCGGTGAACGAGCGCCGGTTACGCAATTACCAAGTAACAAAATGGCGGCTCGTTCATCATGGAGAGGTGATTACGTTATAATAAATCCGCCGGCAGTATCGCTAATATAACAGATTAATGCGGCAACTTGTGTTACATTATGTCTCATTTAGCTGATGAATACATAAATATGTTAGGACGGCGGCGGCGCGGCGGCGGCGGCGGCGGCGGCGGCGGCGGCGGCGGCGGCGGCGGCGGCGTTATATATGCGAGAACTTCCTGACGCCTCGAGAGCTCGCTTCCTGGACAAATAATTATTTACCGCATAGTTCGCCGTCCCGATGAGTTATGGGGATACTTTGACCTTTCGGCTGTTTTGGAAACGTTTTGCAGAGTTTATAATTTACTAAAACAGTGAGTTGAAATAGATTTATGCTTAATGGATTCTTAGGTTTCAGATCAATTTTTCAAACCAATGTAATTATAATAAAATGGACATAAAAAGGTTGACTATGTGTTGGAAAATTTAATGATTATAGCTGGTTTGTATTCTTAATTTTCCGATTTAAAATAAGTTCATTAAATTTTAAGAATACGTATTGTGCTAGTATGCGTATTGATCGAAATCGAGCAGTTTAATTTAGACTCTATGCTGAAAATGTTAAATTAGTCCTAACTCAAATACTCCCATCTAGTCCAATATTGTGATTATCAGTGTACAAAAAAGTACACTTATTTATAGCTTTACATTAATAGATCTTTTAACTGCTCAACTCAATCCCAATGTTATTTATTCTAAAAGGAAAATTTTAAATTTCAACGATGGATATCACCTTAAGTCCGATTTTCATCAATGTTTGGTGGAAACAACTAGCCCTATCCAAAAAAAAGAAAATCTTTTGAAAATTGTATGAAAAGTTCTCTTAAAAAAAGAAAAAACCTTAGCGTAATAAATAAGAATAGATTCGTTTGACTATTATAATTACTGGTTCAAATACTTTTGGCTATTCTATTTAGAATCTGCTCTTGGTTAGAGTTAGATTTTAACCATCAACCTTTCCCTACTTAGAAACAGAAAAAAGCCTGGAGTGGTATTTAAAAAGGATTTAAAAAAAAATTATATATTAAGACAATTTGGTGAGACAAATAAGAATAAAAAAAAAAACAATCTTATACTTACTATAGTAACTAAAATAATGAACAGTAGAAGACCGAGGACTTATTCTTGCGGGGAAACCCCTAACTTACGTCTTGGCTTATGGTTGGTTAAATTTTCTTAAACTCATTATTTTTTTAAAAGCATGGATGGCTCATATATTTTGATATTAGAAATAGGTTATCCAAATTGAAATTGATTTAGTACACCAACGTAAACATGAATTTGTAGGTCATTTTATATATAGAACTGTCTGTTAAAATTGCGAAATATTGATGACAGTTCAGATTCACTAATATGGTTCAGAAAAATGAACACCAAAAGAAGATCGGTCGCAATAAAACAGCCACAGTGAAGGCTAGTTTCAACGGAATGCCGCCCACCTGCACTTTTGTACTAAGACAAATGTCGTATTAAATTCAATCTCGCCGCTCCACTGGCGACCACCCCCCAGTAACAACCCCCCGGCCGCCCCTAACTACCACTTGTCACCCTGACTTGTAACTACCTTGCCGACATCCGCCCCTGACCTAGTTATGTTACCTTCCATTCGATATCGACTATTGATAAATCGACTATCGATACATCGACGGTGTAAACTTAAGATATTGATACAACCGATTTCAATATTTTTAGTTGTGTGTTGAACAAATATAGTTCTTGAGCATAATAAAACTTAAATAGAATTGAAGTGACATTTTTGGATTTTTTTATTTCTTAAATGCTTTATCACAAACTCTACATGTTTTGTGGCTATCCAGAGAATTGAAACCTTAATGTATCATGAGTAAAAGAATGCCAACCTAGTATTATTCCCATTTGTAAGTTGCTAATGTATCAATAACTTTTTCTCTAACCGGAATTGAAAATTACACATTTTGCCCAAATTACCGTTCTCTTGCTAATACATAATCCTATACTATAATACGAGTAATGTCTAAAGGGATGTGTGATCCACGATCTCGATATCTAGCGGGTAGATTTTGCTTAAACTTTGCATTTAAGAGTGTTTTGGCTCAAGAATAACTTTAGAAACAGCTTAAATCCCAGGAAAATTGAATTTTGTTAAAATTTAAGTTTTAAAATCGTAATTTGTAACATTGATCTTATGGGTTGCTATTTTGGTAACAAAAAACAACTAAAAGTAAACAAAAATAAAGTAACATTAATTTTAAGCAGTTTTTTTTAACAACTGTTATCTGTGAAGAGTCTGGTGTAGATTTAATAGCTCGATTACCATGACAATATAACAAAAGTGAATTAAAACCAACGACCAAGGCTCAGTTAACCTGGTACTCTATATATTAACAGGTAAGCATGTTTCTTTTCATTCTTTTTTCTCAGCTTGTTTGCATTGCAAGAGAAATCCGTGCCCACTTGGAAAGGTAGCATACCACAACATTCACATCGACTTCGAGGGCCACTCAAAGGCACAAAAAAGTTTCACAGGCATTCGAAGTTTTAAGCTTAATCTTATAGAAAAGCTTATTGGATTGAACCATTAGGCAGCAGTTGTGTAATAACAAATACTAGAAAGAGAGGAAGAACATATGTTTTGTGGTGAAATATTTTTCTGAAGTTTTGGTCACTTGGTCGAATTTTGACCAGTGGCGATCTCTAGTAAATATTATTGATATTAATTTTCAATAAACTCTACAATGGGTTGGGATTTATTTTTTATTCATTCATGTCAAAACACTACTAAAAATAATTTTCCGATATTGGCTATTGACTCTGTTTCCAACCATACACTCTGCTGAGTGCATCGATACCCCCAAAACGATTGCTCGATATCGATTAATCGAAAGACTTATCGATACCCCAGTTATCGGAAGTCGCTTGTTATCCGGGGTGACAAATCCAGGAGGGCGCGGGACACGGCACCATCGGTAATTTCAGTTATTACTGTAGGGTCGTCAATTTGGCGGGAACCTCGCTGGGCGGTCCGCATATGAGAGCCTGTACAACACCTGCCAGGCCCACCGGCTACCACTTGAACCGCCTATTGTCTTAACAAGGCGCCCCAGGCCGCGACTCAGCAAACCTGCGTGCTCAGCGGAACAGGTCGGTCCCGTGAGAGTGATATGAGTACGGAGGTTTGCTGCACCAAAGATAAATCTTATGTGTGGTTTCACAAGAGTTTGATAACAATTTGAGTGTTCACTTTATGTTGGTTCAAATTAAAAGATTTTTTATAATAAGTTAAGCATTAATTATTATTACACAAACTTTCAAAATTCATTAATGTTTCAGTCAAAAAATTCTTTTTACTAAAAGAAAATGTGGAACAGTGTATTTTTATTTTTTAAATCCCCGCAAAACTTTTGATAATCCAAGTATTACGATCGTGAACTGATGAAAACAAAAGTCGCCCTAAGCCTTCACACTTATTTTAATCAAAGTAAGACTTTCCTTCGAAAGTTTTTGGGGCCAGGGGCACATTTAACATTGGCGAAAAGAGAAAACCAAACATTGGGTTGCTGTGGCACGGTTATTCATTCATGCGTTAACAAAACCAAATTTAGAACAGTGTTATCAACAAAAGATATTTAAAACTGACTGTTTTGCCTTAAACATTCGCCATTGATAATTTAAAAGATTTCTATTTAACACTAGCTGAGCAAATGAGCATTTTTCTCTTTTCATTGGGTTCAAATTAAAATATTGGTTTTATAAGGCTTATAAAATTAACAGTAGTTTTTTAAAATCGAATTATCACGTTTGTCCATGAAAACAAACCTAGTCCTGTAAAAAGAACATCAACGAAAATTTTACTTATTAGAAAAGTTGTTCATAAAATCCTGCCAACGAAATGACTGATCCAACGATTACTGATGAAGATATACGACATGAGTAGGATGCGTCAGCCGAGGACAATGCAGTCTTGATGAAGACGAGATTAGACGACAGAGAAGAGAATGAATCGCTCAATTAAGGACGGATTTCGCCAGTGCAACTCTTAGTATTCTTAGAGCCTTTGCAATTGGACTTTAAAATTTCGAAGACATAACGCACTCACACTAACTATACATTTTGTAGAATTTACTGAACAATTAAGGCATTAACATTGGTTTCCATAAAACATATTAATTTTGTAATAGAATGCTAACGGCATTAATTTTTATAGAAAACCTTTACAACATACACAATTCCATAACATAACATAATATTCCATACAGGTTTCAAAAACACAACATGTTCCATGAACATTATGGAAACATTTTACAGTGACTTATATATAACTTTACTATGACCGATTTGAGGTTACGTATAACAAACATAATTTGAAATAAAGGGAGTTCATTCGGCATACCTTGATTGCATATAATGACCGTACATAACCACCATAAATTGTGCATACGTTTAACTATGGTTTACATACGTATAACCATACGTATACCATATTAAGTAAGTATTTGTCGGTTTTTATAACTTATTTTTCTACAAGTGATTGAAAACTTCAAGTATATTATTAAGATTGATGTTTGTTTCTTGATACAGTATCATTGAAGCGCGTGAGCTTATCGTCACGATTCCTAGAACTCATGGCAAATGCATATATAGAGACAATTACACTTGCACTAAAAAAGACTCAACAGATCTCTTAAAATGCATTAATCGATAGTAAAGTGTTCATCTCAAGTACGTATATATAGCATTACAAAAGTAACTCATTGGATTAAAATGATTAAAAAACATCCGTATTATGTATACAATTAGAAGTCATTCTAAAAGAAACTTCAAGCAAAGCTAAATGTTTGCACCACTCTGAACGTATGTTAACCCTTGACAATAGATCCGTTTGTAGCACTCTCTCAATTTGGCTGTTATCTGTTTGTCTGATTCCAGTTACATTTCCTCTTTGACTTAAAGATGTCTGGACAATGCTATAAATACTTTCTTTTGTAAACCTTTTTGAATGCCTCAATCCATAAAAGCTATTATGATTGTGTGGCAGTATTTTACAGTATTAGTATTTTAAGTTATAAATAATTCATTGTAAAAACGTGTCAATAAGTCAAATATGTCCATTTTTTTTAACAACGCCCTGGTGGACTTTTAAGGCGAAAATATTTAGGACTTGAAATAGCAACAAACTTACTTTGAATTTTGAACTACGAATACCTTTGATAATTGATTTAAAAATTCTAAACAGAATACCACATAAAAATTAAGTTAGACAGCAAATTACTAAATTTTAAAATGTGATAAATATAAACGTATAATAAATTGATCAGTTCTTTAGTTGGGAGGAAACTTAGGACCGTTTAAAGTTGAACTCGTATATCAAAAGTTGTTTGCTGACTGTAGAGATTGGCCATGTCGAAGTCGGCGACCCCGAGCCGATCAAGCCGTTTAGCAAACTCGCTCTTGTCAACGGATAAAACTTTTTTATAAATTAAAATTTTAACTTATTACTTCAATATTGGTTGTTCAAACTAATCAAAGTAGCACCAATTGTTACCATTATTTTGTAACATACATTACATTTTTTAAATATAGGCCTACTTGAGGTATGAGACTAAATGAACAATTGATAATTTTACTTTCATTGGTAAAAGTTAAGATTATTGACAACATCTTTTTTGCACTGAACGAGCAAAGTTTTTTCCGTCCTAGAAATCCTCTTAATTTTTTTTTTTCTTATAGGGTTTTCGACCACGTGAAATCCATTATAAGTCCCGCCACATAAGTTGACGAATGGCCAAAAACAGCTGGAATGGGCGAGGGGGGTGGAGGGGGTACTTTTCCAAAACATCGAGCTTACGTTACATGCTAATTTTCATGGAACAGCTGATTATCCAGTAATTTTAACTGAATAGTAGTGCAAATTCATTCGTCAAGTTACGTGGCGAGGGTTATAGAACTAGTCACAAGCCTGGGAAGAAATTTCGTCATATATCCTTTCAAAGTCTTCATGTTATCCTTGTGGATATTTTTTTGCAGCTACCTACTAAAATTCGACCAAAATCAGCTGATAATTGTTGAACAAACATGATACATTTTCACATGAGGTTTAAGAAATTTCTATCACAGAGACAGGTAGAGAGACACCTGGCGAGTGAGTGAGCGAAAGAAAAAAAAAAACAATCTTCGTAGAGGTGAATAAGCGGGGCAATTGAAATCGTGTTGGGGACAAGTGGGCAAAGATAACATTCCTTATCTTGAAAAAATATATTGTTTCATAATTTTAACAGAGGAAAAGCTTGGTCCTTCTTGCACCATGAATTAAATAAAAAATAGTAATAAAATTACGGAAAATGGAAATGTGGTTGTGTCTTTTGTCTCAATAACGTAAATTACGTTGTTCTTAGTAGCAAGATTAAGTACAATTGGTTGCACATGACGTAAGACAGCCTGCCAGAATTTCTGCTACATATGGGCAAGTTGGCTCTATCTTGTGCAACATGGTGTGAATTAACCATTATAATTATTATACGCAGTAAAATCATTACTAAGGTCTTCATTTCAAATTTAGGCTATTAATTTTCTCATGAGTAGCACAAATTCCTTCGGGCTGTCTCACGTCTCGTGCAACCAACTGTTAAAGTATTAATAACATCAAATTTGATTGATATACTGATGACTTTATGTGATATTGCCTTATAAGATATCCTTGATCATTAGTTTAATATGCAAGATCTACAACCAAACGCTCTCTTCAATACTTTTCAACATATTCTCACCATCACCAATGAATACAAAAACGTAAAGAAGGTCACATCCCATGTTAAAAATTGGCAAACATTTTTTTTCGCTAGGAGCGCTGTTAACTGAACTTGAGCACTCCAACTAACTAGAGATAGCGCCAGAGGAATAGGCCTAAACATGGTACGAGAGAGAGGGAGATATTAAATTTCTTATTTAGTGGTATTGTGTCGTTAAATCACCATTTTTAACATTAGTTACCTAGCTTATTTGGTATCATTGGAAAGCTTTTTTCAAGAAGAATCGTTATTTTGAGTCATTAAATCCTTTAATTGCTAAGACTTTGTCGAATGGGCTTTCAAACCTTAATGTTTTTCTAATGACGATTTTTTATTGAATCATATGTTTACAAAAATAAACTAAGTTATAAACGTCGTCATGGTATCTTGCTATTCTCAAATTTGTTTTCTTGGTTTCCAAAATGAGCACTAAAACAGGTGGACGGAAAAAGTGTGCCTACATTAATTGTGAGAATTGGTCCAGTAATGGATAACTGTCATAGATGTATGATGTGTGAGGACGAGAGAGATTCTTTGCTGGTGACCATCTGCAACAAAGTCAGAATGTAATCTGACTAATAGGTTATTGTCTCGTGCGCGCTCTCATGGTGGAGTGCGCTACTACATCAACAGAAACTTTCTTGACAATTTCTTCCATAAGATGTGACCTTCTTTACGTTTTTGTATTCATTGCCATCACTCATTGCCCTACTCAGCTGATCATATCGTGTCGGTTCGTTTACGTCAGCAGTGCTGATGCGGCCAGTTCCGTCAGCACGATACTGTAGCAGCCAATGAGCGCTCGGCTCGTTGGACGCAGCTTTCTGATTGGCTGGCCAAGGCCGTATGTAGGTCACATGGTTGGTAATTATTCCGCAATTACCTGCACTACTCCCACCGTGCCCAGCGCCTCTGGAGCGCAGCCAGAGCCGTCCTACTGCCATTGTCAACCGACCAGATTGTTTATTTATTGTTTTATGCGAATTAGTCAACGTTCTCGAGGATTTGTACAGATGTTCTTCTGGTCTTTGTTGCCTCGTGGAGGTTCTGGAAGCTGTGAATGGCAAGAGTTCTAGAGTAAAATATAAATCTAGGTGATTGGTTTTATCTTTGACTGTAGAGTGAGTGGTTTTATTATGTTCTATTGGTAAACTTTTACATACAAAGTACGCTAAGACAATCATACAAGACAACACAAAGAATCCTTTATTCCTTTTTGATTAAGTGTTACTAAGTTGAAGGGAAAAATCTATATACTGTTTTTTTTCACGATAAATAAAAGAGTGCAATGATCATCAATATCATGAGGTACGAAATCATTTCGATTATACTGTATGTTTATCCAAGCCGATCCTTATCCAATGACCAATGAGCCAATTAATTCGCTTTTTCATGATCTACGAACGTATCAAGTTTGAAAATTCTACCTAATGTCTACATAATGTGACAAATTGGGTAAAATCTTACCTGAGTTGATGAGTTTCATTACATAGAAAATGCCATTAGCTAACAGCTGCCAAGCTCATGACTTGCGTGTTTGCTCAATAGTTACAGGGTCAAATCCAGTCAACGTCTTCCAAGTGGTAGTAAATATTCGTGTCCTTGGAGTTCATTCAGCGGCCACATGACAATACTGAAGTCATAACAATTTACCTTTGTTTCTAAACAGGGATAAAATATGTAGAACTAATGTTGTCTGAGAAGAGCCTAGTTATTTAAATCTTCTTTAAGTTCGATGGTTATAAGATAATGGTTTTCCAGTCTTTTTAGAGACGAAATTGTTTGGTAGTATTATTTTAACTTATACAGTAGTGAAAAGTTTTCTGCGAGTAGTTTTCATAAAAAGCAAATTGGAGTAGCGTACTGATATTGTTTTTAAGATCATATTCAAACTATTTAATGACTTACAAAACTAGGAATATTTGTTGATTTTTAAGAAAGCTCTGCTGCAGGTATTAGTGTTACTTTTGGTTATGTCTTAGTGGAATACCTTGATCTCGTAATTATCTATTTAAGTAAAGTTCCAACTTATGTAAATTGTAAGGAGTTAAAATCTAAATGAAAGAGTCCCAAGACAATAAACAAATTCTTGTTAAGAAAAAAAAAATAAAGATTTAGACTATTCGTAAAATTAGTAGAAAGAATTGAGCTTAAAATGCTATTATAATGTATATTTTTCAATTTTGTTAAGAGATTTTGTTCCCATTCAACTATGACCAAGAGAGCTCACAGTGCTTAATTTTTAAGACGTGCCTTTGAAAGAATTCTAGAATTTGAAAACTTTTATGGTTCTGATCTTTATTCCCATTAGTTAGCGTGAATCCCCAAATTTCCATAATCCAAACTGAATAAAGTAGACGAATTGTAAACAATTTTTCCTATCACTGCGTGGAAACAATCACCTTGCCAACCTATGAACCTTACGCAAATCAATTCTTTCCGGTTTCCGTTACATTTCCGCTCAATAGAGTGGCAATATTCATTCCCGCAAGCTAAAACAAATATAAATTTAGGTCAGCTGTTGTTGCAAACCATGCCAAAGCTGTTGGTCATTGTTGTCGTTTTTACTAAACGACAACATTGCTGCATTTTTATTTTGAGTTTATATTAGACAGTTAACAGTGTGTTAAAAAAATAAACATAAACCTAAAAGATCTTTTTGTGTACAATAAAACATTTAATCGGTTGCAATTATGGTGATAGGAAAACTCTTTTGTATATTACGAGCACAAATAATCATTGCCAGTCTCGAAATAATGTTTGGCCACACTCGGATGAAGCTTCGTGTGGCCATCTAAAATTCTCCAGTGGCAATGACGTACTTAGCGCTCTTAATACACAAATAGCTATTTCCAGACCAACAGTGTCCAGTAACTGGAAGCAAGCTAATATAACCCTTTTGAAGATTTGCATTTTCCAGCCTAAGTGTGTCCTGGCACTTCTGTGTACGAGAGCCGCGCCGCGACGACGCCACCGCGCTCTATATGTAGATCTTGTCACCGTCGGTGTCCGTATCATGCAACTGAGTCACTCCACTTCAGTTTGATTCATCTACACGCATCCTGGGAACCACTGGCGCTGTTTTCACTTCATCCGTGACTCGAGCGTCGGGGCATTCAAATGGGAGGCTACAAGATGAGTAACTGAGCTTGCGTCAATGCTGCCCACTCACAGGCCTCTGTCTCGGTAGGATATGTCCGTAGTGGATCTTCCCGCGTGAGTTGGCTAGCTTGAAAATGTCCAATCGAACGTTTCTTGGTTAAAAATTAATGGAAATAGTTCGACGAGAGTCTATGCACTATTGTAAAATTAACATAGAAACGTATTGTATTGTACATGGTATACGTATTAACCAATGACAACATTGCAGTTCGAGAGGGGTTGAGGGAGACAATTTTCATAGAACCTATTTTGACACATAATCGTGACTTACTTTGGTCATTTGTTGATAATTCAAATAGAAAAGCCCGTAGACAGGAAAGTGTGTCTCGTTAAGAGCAATACGCGTTTTATAGTAAGATGTAATTGCGACGTGATTTGTTTTCAACCCTGGGATTGACCTTTGCCAGACATCCCACAATTGCATTTGTGCAAAATCTACAAATGCTTTAATGATACCATAAAAAACAATTATTTTGAATACAACTCTGTTCTTGTCTGAACATAATGTCATGCTATGGCGTTGGCCAATTATTATTACTTAAACAATTTTTACACGAATGCATAAAGTGCTGTATTTCTATAGCTCAAAGAACACCCAATGAAGCTCAGATAACTAACAAGTTCCAAATGTTTCCTCACACAAAACCAAAGAACAAGCTCCATTCCAGACAATCCTTAACACTAACAGAAACATCCTACAGCCGAAGAGACTGGAGAGATGAAACGATACAAGTTGATCGAGTTGGCAGAAGAATCAATCAGGGTTCCACCTAGTTAACATGTGCAGCCCGGATTGGTGGACCCACTTCATATCTGCTGGGTGTAGCGACTGACATATCGCATCGCGGCGAGCCCCTGTAGTTAATTGATTAATTCAATTACATCTCGCCGGTGGTATTTCATCAAATCAGTTGGCATTTATTGGCTGGTTAGTCGCGCACGGTTTTATGAATCTATTCATCAACATTAGTCATTGTTATTAATAGAGTCAGCATGCTATAACAAAGGGGTCCGACTGCATTCCTAGTATATTGAGTCTTTCGCAACTTCCTTATTATTGTAAATCATTATTAATCATTTGGTTTCTAATGAGATATCGTCTGTGTTAGTTGGTGGAAATAGTTTTGAGTATTGGAAAAGTAGATAAACTTTAAGTAGATAAGCATGAAGACCTCCTTTATATTTTAACTATCCTATCCATTACTTTTTATATGTAATGAAGCATTGCTGCGAGGTAATTCATTCGCTAATTTTATTTTCTAATAACAAACATTCTTTCATACCATGTTAACAATGTCATCTATATATTCTTAATGGTCGAATCGTCTGCATTACATGAGTTAAAATAAAACTATATACAGGTTGGAAAAAAGGCTGGAAACGATGTCTTTAAAAGTATTTAAGTAGCATAACTAAAACTTTGAAAATGGATTTAGAGATTAAAAGTATATTTCCCAAATCAATTATTAACATTAAATATTCGAGAGGGGACAGTCCACAAGGACTATGAATAAAATTTTAAATGTAAGAATAGGTCAATTTGTACATCAAATTGTAAGTCAATGTTAATAAAGAACAATGCCGTAAACCCAACCTTAAGAAGACGACCGACCGAGTCAAAAATGGCATTTGATGAACCTTTGAATTAAAAACATATTGCCGAAAACAAAAATATTTAATAACTTTCGAAATATTCGACCTTATGAGGTTGGGTTTGTATCAAATTGCTCAGAATGCAAAGTCCTTTGAAATTATGTACAATACAACGTAAGCCAATTTAATGTCCGTTACGACTTCCATTACGGACGGGGACGGGGGGGTGGTTTTCCGTAAAATAATAGTAGTAATAATATTTAAAACACCTCATGCTATTTCATCGCGTTGTAAACTTCTTTGACTAATGAAAAGGGATGTTCTGAACCTATTAGTTTTAGTCGTTCTCATAATGAAGTCAATAACTTCTATTTGTTTGACATAAGTAGTAAATTTTATGTTTCACTAGGTCAAGTAATGATTTTCCTAAAAAATAGGTGAAGTCATTTTTTGAGTTTTACTAAGTCAATTTTAATAACTAGTTTTTTAACCGCCATTCAACAGTATTAAATTCTTTTAATTGCACAATAACCTGCCAATATATCTAAAACTCTACCTTATTTCCAGTTTCACATTCATAAAATTACCAACAAACAATGATCATAAGAATTTACTGTGATTCATCCTGTTACATCGGCATTTCCTAACAATCACGGTGGCAACAATGACACACGACTGTGCGGTGAAAGCAACTGATGACCGGGTTTATCTAAATGTATCAACATTGTTTGTGTTTTAACATGGAAGAGTGGAGCTATTACTACAAAGTGGTTGTGCTAAGTGCAGGAGATAGTCGATAGCGTCACAGGAGGTCCCGGTCCCGACACGTGTAGCTGTCTGCACGCGAACTCCACCTGCTCCTGAATCAGCTTCTGTTGCTTCTCCTTCTGTTCCTACTTCCACCTTTGTTCCTGCGTCTTATTCTTCTTCTGTTAATATTACTCCACCTGCTCCTTAATCAGCTTCTGTTGCTTCTGCTTCTGTTCCTACTTCATTTCCAGCTCTTTATTTTTCTTCTGTTTATACTGTTCTATCTCATTATTTGCTGTAACCACTTCTGCCTTAGCTCATGTTTCAAGGTCTATTTAGTTTTAGTTTCTTCTTCTTATGACAAAACTTCTACTTTTGTTCTTGTCTAGCTACTTCTTTACTTTGCTCAAGCTTCAGTTACTGCCCCTTTTCCATCCTACTTCTGTGGTTGTTTAGCTAATTCTGCAATTACTCTTGGCTTCTTTTCTCTCACTCTTCTATTCAAGTTTATGTTCCTTATCAGTTTGGCTCTAGCACCTTTTTATCCTCCAATTTATGTTTCTCTCTGCTTTTTATTTGGTCTTATTCCCTTTTTCTTCAATTTTCTGCCCTTTTTTGACTATTTCTGTTTCTCGGCTTCCTGCTGCAGAAATATCAACAATTTGAAGGATGCTACATTTTAGTTTTGAAAGATTACATAAGAGTGAGATAGTATTGAATGGAAATAATGTAGGCCTACATACTTTCCTTATGATTGTAAATTTCTATATTTTGTTAAAAGGGGTGATTTCAAAATTTTTTATTTGTCACTATAAGAAAATAACTACTGTCGGTTAATTTAACAACTATTATAGTCTGCTTCTGTTATTAATACAAATTCTCTTTAAATAATTATGACTAGCCGTTAATCAGGATTTGGCAACATTGGTGCACATTCTAAGTATAGTACTGAACCTTGTATATTTGTAATCCATGAGTTCGATGACTCCTCGTACTAGTTACATAATAGAAACGAATTATGTTTGAATCTGTCATACTCAGCTCCACTGATTGCGTATTGTCACTGAGGCCCTGTTATTTAACAAGTTTGTCATTTAATGGCTGATAAAACTTCATTAAACTAGACTCAGAACAATTGAATGGATTAAGATATATAATTCAAATCTTGATATGAAGAAATGGCTGTAAAAGAGAGATTCACAATATTTTATGGAGGTTGCTAATTTGTTCATGCTGTTGTTTAAAGTCAAAATTAATTAATTTAGTTTGTTTCTACAAAATCAACTGTAGAAACTCTATATCCATAAAATCCCTGTAAGTTATCGAAGGTGTTGAAGAGCTAGGAGAAGACGCAGTCACTAAATAATTTCAAATCGGTGAAAACTGTAATGGACTCAGGCGCATCAGAAAATCAAAGTAGCTAGTACCGTTAAGATGAGTGATGTGCTGTGAATAAAATTAACATCACCTTATCACCCTATAACTGTTACTTTAGAGTAACAATAATCTAAAATTATGACTGAAAGACAAATACAGAGCTCATCCAACCCAGAAGTGCAACAAATGCAATAACCACATCCGCAAACAGTGACACGTGACAATAAATTTGTTCCCGGGAGAGTTGCAGATCAAATGAGATTTATAGGTGATAAGTAGAGGTGCCGTGCGCTCGCGGCCGACATTAAATCAGCTGCTAATATCTAGAGATCCGACGCATAAATATGGGCGGCCAACACTGTCTAAGTGGCTGACAGCGTTTATGGTAATCTCGGTAAACAGTGCGCATGGCCGGCGGCGGCGGCGGCTTGCCACTGATTTGGCCCAAACCGCGCGCTTTAGCGGGTAATGGCCTAGTGGGCGCGCTAAGGAGCTGCCACGGGCCATATGGGACTCGGGGAGGTCCCGTAGAGTAAAATTCTCACAAGAGGCTTTTCTACGTTGAAATACAGACATTTTATCGTATTTGTTTGGGAACTTCAATATACTTCTAAGTGCTGAGTTTAAGAAAAATTCTTTTACATTGAATATGTTTTCAACACTTAAAAAACATGCTTTTCATGTAGAAAGGATCTCTCTTTTTTCTTTCATTTAGACGTCGACATTTCTTCCCTTTTTATGCCCAAAAAAATTCCAAAAATTTTTATTCCAGGTATGCAATTAACTGGTATTGTGTTTGTATTTCATATTGCGCAACACAGAAGCTAATTTCCTACTGTTAAAGTTTTGATTCTTCTTGTTGATTTATTTTTTCTATTAATTAACTTTTTGTTTCACTCCTTCAAATCGTTTCCTCTTTTCTTTTTTTAAAATAGATGGCCTAGATTTTTTAGTTTGTGGTGACACTGTACCGAACTATAAAATCATTCCATTGTTGATTAACATTATTACTAATCATATTATCTTGTCTGAAATACAGTAACCCCATTGTTGATAATATTCAAATCAAATATATTATAATTCTCTCAATAGTTTTATCGTGATCATAACTAGGTATGATAGGTCCTATCTTAAGACGAATCTTTCATAAATTAAGAGGGGTATGTTCAATAACAACTGATACAACGCAAATGGGCTTGTCACTAGCAATATATTGACGTCGGGAAAAGTGAACCACACTCGAAATATTAGCTCAGTTTCTGTTCCATCGGCCCTTCAAGAGCACTAGAGATGACAAAATTTACGTGACAATAGTTGGTATGGCCCCCCCCCCCAAAGTCAATTTTATACGGACGTTAATTCAGCATCTTTAGATCATATTCTAAACGTCGATCAGCTGCTAGTTTTAACCAACACTAGACTTAAAATGGGAGCTTCTATGTGGACGCATTTTCCGTGTCTCATGAGAATAGATAAAAAGCTGAGTTGTGCAGTAAATCGATGCGACGTGTTTGCCGTCCGGATAGAATGGGCCTAACAACTCATTTTGCTCATTATGCTTCTGTTAAACAACGATTTTTACGAATCCATACAATCCATGAAGATTAGCATGACATTCATTTTCTAAAATGACTGGCACATTATTTTATTCAAATATTGTGACATCCACTCAAATATTTTTGTAATTCCCATTAAAATGTCCCCCACCTCTGACACGTCGTATCTACTTATGAATTTTGTATTGCAATGGTTTTATTACCCAATCATCTTCTATTTACTTAACGAGTAGGCAGCATTTATCGCCAAATTCTACTGACGCAGCATTTTTGTCATCACATCCCACTGCGGCGATGAATCTTCCACTCCTCGCGGCAGTTACAGAACAGTTTGTCGATCTTCAGCAGGAACGCTCTTGATTGGTTCGCTCCTTTTGTTCGAAGAGGCGTTGAATTGGTTAACATATATCTAATTGACAGCAACCAAATTGTCAAAATTAACGGGTGGACATTTGAATCTGAGTCGGTTTCTAAGCCCCTCATGGGCTGCTCTCGCTGATATTGAACACATTTGCATTCAAACTCTCCAAATAAATAATTCATGAACAACTATTAGTCTATGGGAATGGCTTTGTAATAAATTTGTAATGAGGTATTTGTCAGTTTTCCCTAACCTCTTCGTCTTCATCTGGTTCTTTAATTTTTGCTATAATTGATTTTTCAAATCTAGCTCGTGTATTATTTGTTGATGACTTTTCCTACACTTTTGCATTCAGAAAAAGTAAATCATTTGGCCGTCAAACTAGATTTATGTAAGCTTAGAACTTCCTGAAATGAAATTCTTGTAGTGATCTAATTCCTTTTAGAAACGTCCTAGGAGTTTGTCAAAGAAATTATGAGTACTCTCTGAGTATATTATTAAAGTTATACGTTCTAAGATCATGAAAAGCAGTTTTACATGTACGTTTAGTTGTTGACCAACATCTATCAGTCGTTAACTTTAAAACAAAGCACGTTTACTGTCCAGCAGCAACCCACATCAACACCCACGTCGTACTTGACGTACGCAATCCTCTATATTTATTCTATGACGAGTCTGTATAGCCAACGATTCTCTGATTAAATTTTGTATTTTAATATACATTCTACTATTGTTTATAGTCATTTTCGTATAAATGTGATAATTTATACGAAAATGAAGTTTAGGTATTGAGTTTACACATGTAAAAATATGGAAATAATCTATTAATATCCTTCATATTTTTGTGTGTTTCTACGCCTGAGTAATTTTATAACATTCTGAAGGGGAAAGGTCCAAACCCCTTTCTTGTTACTATCTAACATTTGCTACTATTAACCTTACTATCTAACCTTCTATCTAACTTACCATAGCTTACCTTACTATCAACACTTGTTGTTAGAAAGCAGCATTAATTTTTAGCTCAATGACAAATGGCAACTGGGCACAGAATCGAGCTTTTGAAAATCCAATTTCTTTTCTCGGGATCGAACCGGCAACCTTTGGATACCTTGAATACCTCCCACGACGTCGCTGACCAGCACTACTGGATAGACTGAGTCAAATTTCTAATACTATTACCATCCTATGTAACTATTTACACTATTTACAAGATGACATCGAGCTTAGTTCGATGGTACAAAATACTCAGAAACCGAATAGAGAGGCCTATCCAGTAACCAGACCTCAGGCCTAACCGTTCGCTAAAAAAATCCATGGGTTCAAAGGTTTTGAAGTTAGCCAGGAGAGAGCATTGAACATCTTCAGGGCAATCACATTGAATGGATTCTTCTTCTTCGACATCCTACAGAAAGGTATGCCCAGTTGGGGCTTGTGGATTCAGTTGTGTTGGATTCAAAAGCGAGCACTATAACCACTCAGCTACCCAGCCAGTTATTATGTTGAAATTTTTCAACAGAAAACTCATGTTAAAGTTGCATTTAAAGCATACATATGTGAAATCATGAAATAAATTCATTTCAAAGAATTTTACAAGATTCAAACGAAGCTGAGGTTTAATTAATTTGTAAACAAAACACCTGCAGCTGTGTCGATCATAATCACAAACACTACAATTTACATTAGAAACCCTCATTAGCCCCTGGCTAGTAAGGGTTGATCTTACGAATCGATAAGTGTTGTAGATCACGCTGCTAAATTGAAATCAACAAAGCGGTGCGATAGAATCGTAGAAAGGACGATCGCCGGAGTCCTGTACAGCCGGGGCGTGGGTCGGGCCGGGCAGAACACTATGATTACACCATGCAAATCACCATCTCTGTTTCACCCTCGGGATCCTTCTCATTGATTTCTACCGTAGTGTTTGGAGGATAGTATCTGTCCAGGAGGCGATCCATGACTCGCAACACGTGCTTGCTGGAGAAATTAAGAAGGAAATTTATAGGAAAAAATTGGAAAAAGTAGCGAAAGAGGAGAATTGACCTGCATTTGATTTTTTTATTTGGATAGACGATATCATAAATGATGTGCTCCAATGTGCCTTTACGTTGAGGACCTGCTTGAATTTAACTGTTAACAAATAATCCATGTTGAAGAACACATTTAAAATATTTCATCGTAATTTTTTTATGTTTCCATTTTTTTTTAAGTTATAGTTTTCTTTAATTTATCTAAGTCAATAATGTCGAATTTTCAAATAGATCTTTAATCGGACAGACCAACTGCCTTTCAAAATTTTATCACTTCAGCAGTCAGAGATATTATTTTGTGGTAATGACGTATCTTAACACTTTTCTCCTAATGGACATTAGTTCTATACGTGTGAAATACTTTTAACTTATAATCTTTAATTTGACTTGTAACTTGCACTTGTAACTTAACTTGTAAAAGTAACTTGTGTAATTTAAAAACTTGTTTGATATATTTGCAACACAGGTTTCTAAGCGATCATAACGTCCGTTCCTCACTCACTGTATCACGTTTTATCTCATTGGCATGTACCTAGTCCACCTATATTCAAGCATACACCGATACACCTCGGACCAAGTATAACTTATACTTAGTCCAAGGCATACACTTGTCGAGATCAAAGATAAATTAGAAATCTTTTTTCTTTTAAAATTTGTAAATAAATCAAAATCTTCAATATTTAAATACAAGCTGGTGGTTAGTTTAACGCAATTCCAATCATTGATATTATATTTGTAGCCATACTTAAAATAATAATCCCAGTGAACTGGGTTCAAATACTTAAAAGATAAACTCAATATTACAGGTGCTTTTAAGAAACCAGGTTGGGAAGTTTTTGAAGAAATAACTGCAACATCTTCTGACGGATCTTCAAGACGTGTCGACATTATAGCAATATTTGGAAAAGAAAAAGAGGCTTTAATAATTGACCCAACCATAAGGACGGAAACAGGGGAAGAGCAGGTAGAAGAAGTAAATAACGAAAAGAAGAAAATATATGAACCTTGCATCGGATACCTATCGGAAAAGTATAATATGAAAACTGGATTGTGATTGGCATTCTAATTGGCAGTCATGGAACCATTCCAAAATTTCTTGTTGATTTTTGTAAAAAATACGAAATACCATCAAAAATTATCGATTTAATTTGTATAAGTGTTATAAGAGACTCTATAAAAATTTTAAATCATCATTTATTCCAGCCAAATACATCACTTTTTTTACTGTATGTAATTGAAAAATTTCTTATTGTATCACAATCAAAATTGTTTGTATTCTGGATCAACTTTGATCAACTGGAAGTCCAGTCAGATTTGTAACTTTTAATAAAGTTAATTTCTCTCTCTCTTAATACATTTACTGCACTTTTAAGTCAAACTGATTAAAAGAAATAGGAGATGGATGAAATATTCTAGAAAGATCTACTGATTCATATTACTGATTGGTTGACACCTTGCCTAGCTATTACAAACATACTATTGAAATATTGAACATCTGGCACAACATTCGAATACGCCTACCACTCCGCTTTTGTTCTTCTCTGCCGTTGTAGCGGCCAGTTTCACGCTGCTCCCGTGCGATTCTCGCATCTCGACCCTGCACCAATTAACGCACGAACAAAGCGCGCCTGACAGCGGCAACATCAAAGGCCTCCAGGTAGGCGCTGACGTGGCTTTTAGGCCTCAAACTAAAACACTTTAAAATATGAGCGGTGTATATCACCCCGGCACGCCCCCCGAATAGCGGCTGAACTCGCCGAAATTTGTCGGCCGCTGCGGCGATCTCGCGGACGGAATTTATAAAATATTATGCTACATTAAAGGTTTAATTTGGCACCCGGGTTACCAGATGGGTTAGGACGATGAAATACAAAATTATAACGGTTGTGATACCTTATCGAATAAATAACTTACAACAAGTACTAGGCAGCATAAATATAAATTGGCTTCTAAAAAAGAATACTGAAAATTTTCACAAATGAACTACAGAATGATGACCATGGGTAATACAGTAAGGCATGGGTGTACCATTTCTAAATGTACGGTATTTCTAAGGCCTTCATTTCTTCAAGTTATATCAGGTCTGTTGGTAGTATTCTTTCCTCTAGATTCTCTTCCTTCTAATGGATAATGGCATGTCAAGCTTACTTGGTAAATTTTGCATGTAATTGTTTATTTTGCAATCACAGCATTTTTGAATTGTTCCACATGAATCTTTTTTATTGTTGCTTGAAAAACTGCCTCACCTCTGCATGTATTTATTGTTACTTTACTTTTATTGTATTTTGTAACACACAATCATCACATATTGTATACTTGTGTAAATATGGCTGCTGCCGTTGGAAATGAATATATATATATATATATATATATATATATATATACCGGGTGTTCATAAAGTCTTGCCCTGATAAAGAAATCGAATAGCATGAAAACAAATGATGGTAGAATAATGTTTTATTTACAGTTTTAACAAGTGATTTCTCAAGTTTTATTTACATATATTCAAACTCAATAAAATTCTATGTGTCGCCTTGGGTTGCCTGTAAATAATCTAGGCGACTTTTTCTATTTTCCCATATTTTTATTAACATTTAATGAGTATCAGACTGCACTGCATTTCTTATTCTCTCTCTTAGTGACTCTAAATCAAGAACTGGGGTAGAACACACTACGTCTTTGACAAACTCTCACATAAAAAAGTCCAGAGGAGTAAAGTCTGGTGACCGAGGAGGCAATTCAGTCAGGCCATCACTCCCAATCCACAGTGACTTCAGTAATGCGCGGGCGTCAAGTTCGTTTCTTGTCACACACATTGCCCCTGTCACAAAAATATGGATACCACATCTCGATACTCTTTACATCAGGTGCAGGTGTTCTGAACGTTCGCACATAAAGTCTTTAGACAGTACCGGTAATGGGGGACTGGGTTTCATAGAACCATAGGACACACTGTTACTTCTTCTGGAGGCTAAACATTTCTGATTTGCTTTTGTACCGAATTTAAAAAAAATTGCATTGTTGTCAAACAGCTAAACAAAGGTGTTACCAATTTAATATAAAAAAAACTAGATTAAATTCTCTTCAAAAGAAGCAATGTAAGTTGCGCGTGGCTCTAATGGTTTCTGTACAGCAAAGCTATCAAATCAGGGCAAGACTTTATGAACACCCGGTATATATATTTAAGTCTTTAAACGTTTGGTAAACATTGTAACCACCTCCTGGAACTCTGGAAGTGGTACGTAAATTATTCAAGTGAAAGATGGAAATACTTGTTAGAAAACTAGGAATGTAACTTACGTAAACTCAACTAGCTGCGTAGCTGTTGTCAGTTAAATAGGCTACAAATCGATAACCGATTGCATAAAAAGATATTGATAAAATGAACATAGTGTCCATTAGGCTAATACCTCACTATGATAATTCCTTCAACGATAAAATGACCTTTCGTCTTGTGAGAAGAGGATAATTAATGTAATAAACATACATTTCTTGTAAAAGAACTTCTCTTGATAGGAAATCATCTATACAGTATTTGAAAAAAAAAACTATGTAAACTATGACGTATTCTATTTCTTAATCCTTTCTTGTAATTTAAATCTCAGAGTATGTTGAAGATGCATCTTCCAAAGTGGAACATCAGTACCGTGACTTGTTTTTCAACCCCATAGGACCAAGATATTTGGAGAGTACAACATTAATTATTTCCTGTTATAATTAGAAGTACTACCTAAAATGTGCTTTCTCGATATGGTACTTAAAGTATTTTGTTGGTTTTAAGAGATTTAATGCAAAAAGTACCAGGTTAACCGAGCCTTGCTCGTTGGTTTTAAATTACTTGTGTTAATGTCAGGTACTAAAGCTATTAAATTTCCACCAAAAACCAACTATACGTCTTCACAGTTAACAGTTGTTTCCAAGAGACAGCTTAACATTAATGTTCCTTTGTTTTTGTATGCATTTCGTAACCAAAAATCACCCCACAAGACCAATGTTAAAAATTTTGAAACTTAAATTTAGACCAAATTCAATTTTTCCTGGGGTTGAGACTGTTTCTAAACTTATTTTTGGGTCAAAATACTCTTAAATAAAAAGTTTAATCAAAATCTACTCGCTAGATTTAGTGGTCATGTAATACACATCCCTTCAGACATTGCTCGTATTATAGTGTAGGAGTACCAGGTTAACCGAGCCTTGCTCGTTAGTTTTTATTCACTTTTGTTATAGTGTCAAGGTAAAAAAGCAATTAAATTTCCACCAACAACCAACTATACCTCTTCACAGTTAACAGCTGTTGCAAAAAGTCTGCTTAACATTAATGTTTCTTTCTTATTGTTTACACTTCGTTGTTATTTCGTTACCAAAATAGCAACCCATAAGACTAATGTTAAAAATTACAATTTTAAAACTTAATGTTAGACCAAATTCGATTTTTCCTGGGGTTGAAGCTGTTTCTTAACTTATTTTTGGGCCAAAACACTCTTTAATGCAAACTTTAAGCAAAATATAACAGCTAGATTTCGAGATCGTGGGACACACATCCCTTAAGATATTCCTCGTATTATAGTATAGGATTTGGAAAACCGAACACACATATAGTACAAGAGGGTCACCAGAGTGATTCAGCTTGGGAAAGTCAAATAAAGTGTTGGAAAGTCGAGGAACAGTCTAAAAATTTTTGGTTTCGTTTTTCAAAAAATAGTATAAAATTCCTTTAAAACTAGTTGAACAAATTGTTATTAGTGTCATCAAAGACTCTGTGTATATTTTGATTAATCATTTAATCAAACCATATGTTATGTGGTCTGTTTCTAAATCAGCTGATCAGCTGATTTATATTCTGTCAGTTAAATTAATTGTTTTGGTTTGTTATGGTTTTCAGTTTATACTCAGATTCCAAATAAAGAGCATGTAATAATTACATTTAATTTGTACAGTTCTTAATAAGTGGCGACGAGCCAAAACTTTTTGTTGTAATTGTTATTATTACTGTATTTTTTTTATTACTGTGCTCTATTTGTTTTTTGTTTCTTTCCATTATGAGTAATTTTGACCGTGTTGAAAATATCTCTGATTTAAAGAAAGTTAGATCAGTTATTAAAGCACAGCTTACAAGAGCTGACAGATTTTTAGTGAATATCCTGGACCTTTCTATGGATGTACTTAGAGGAAGAATCAAGATGTTGGAAGAATATTGGGAAAGGTTTAATGGAGCTCAACAGATTATAGAAATGAAAATGGAAAAAGAAAACTTGGAGAACGAAATAGAATACAGAGTAGAGATGGAAAACAAGTACTACAATCTGGTGGACCAATTACAGGAGAGATTAGGACAACTGGGTCAGGACACAGCAAATTCTCAATCGACCATTGGGACACCAGAAACCCCTAAGCATTCTCGGCCGTTGACTGCTTCAATTTCTTTTATACCTTTTCAGGAAGAGGAATCGTTCAAAAACTTTATCAGACGCCTTGAAGTATTTCTCCATCTACATGGGCGATTGATGCAGCCAGATGACCATGTCTACACTTTGCTTCACGCGCTTACACCTCAGTTACACCAGAAACTGTACGATCTTTGTGCTCCTGAAAGCCCTCTTGACAAAACCTTCAACGAACTAGTAAATCTATTGACAGAATATGTCGACCCCCAACCCAGTACATGGGCTTTACAGCACCGATTTTTTTCAAGAATGCAGGAAGGTCAGGAAACCATCAAGATATATTCTGTTGAATTACAAAAGTTAACTTCAGACTGTGATTTTACCTGTGAACATTGCAATAAATCAATTGCAAATACATTGCTGCGCATGCAGTTTATTAGAGGCCTAAAGGATACTGATATCAGAACAAAGTTGTTACAAGAAAAATCAAACCAATCTTTTCACGATGTAGTCAAGATAGCGTCTACAATGGAACTGGCCAAGAATGAAAGTACTTTAGTTGAGAGTACGTTACCACCGGAGAGAAATGTTCATAAGGTAACAGGCAAGGGACGCCCGAAGGAACATTTCATGGCACCAACTGGTAAGGGACGCCCGAAGGAACCTTACATAGCAAATAATTCTTACAAGTCTTCTCCATTAGAACGGCTTAAGGGTAAATGTTACCGTTGCGGGTCACCTAACCACAGAGCTAATCAATGTAAATTTGTCAATGAAATTTGCAAGAAATGTAATAAACAAGGACATTTATCTGGTGTGTGTTTGAGTTCACAACAAATAAAGTTCATTTAACTGAAACTGATGAAGAGGACATGGACAAAGAGGAACATAATATTTACAAGGTGTAGTCTCATAATAATGACAAGTTTATGATTGACATTGAGATTGAGGGAAAACCCGTTCGAATGGAGCTTGATACAGGTGCGGCGATCAGTATTTTGCCATACTCTACTTACAAAAAACTGAATCTAAATAAGAGAATCTTTCACACAAATGTTGAACTGAAAACTTACACAAGTGAAATTCTTAAACCTAGGGGAGTTGTTTTGTTCAGTGTGTATACAAGAATCAAACATTTGTTGGTAAATTGTACATAGTCAATCAAGATCTGGACGCAACTTTTGGAAGAGAATGGATAAGAGAAGTGAAATTAGACTGGGCGGAGCTAAAAACTGTGGAAAGCAAAACAAAAACTTTAGAACTTGATAAACTGTTAGAAGATTTCAAGGATTTGTTTGAAACTAGTATAGGGAAACTTCCTGATAAGAAAGGACATTTACAGCTCACGGATGGAGCAAGACCGATATTTGTCAAGGCACGCCCAATACCTTACGCCCTAACAGAAAAGGTTGAGAAGGAACTCATCGCCTTGAAGAAGCCGGCATTATATCGAAAACTGATAAATCAGAATGGGGTACTCCTATTGTGCCAGTTATGAAATCTAATGGGAGTGTGAGGATATGTGCCGATTACAAGGTCACGGTGAATAAGCAAATCAAAGAAGACCATTATCCGATACCACGTATTGAGGATATCTTTACCCGAATGAATGGTGGACAATTGTTTTGTACGTTGGATTTGAGCAATGCTTATCTACACCTTGAAATGGATGCCGAGAGTGCAGAAATACAAACATTAAGCACTCATAAAGGACAATACACTGTTAACAGATTAATGTTTGGTGTCAAGGGTTGCCCCTGGAATCTGGCAGAAAACCATGGATGGGGTACTTCAAGGTCTTCCGGGAGTTCAGTGTTTTTTCGATGATATAATAATTCAAGGGACGTTCAGCAAAGAACTTCTAAATCGTCTAAAAGGAGTCTTTGAAAGTCTCAGGAGGCACAACTTGAAACTGAACCGTGACAAATGTAAATTTTTTCAGAAAAAATCCAGTACTTAGGACATGTTATTGATGAACATGGGATTCATAAGAGTGAAGATAAGATCAAAGCTATTAGGGACGCTAAAAGACCTAGAAACATTAATGAACTTCGATCATTCTTAGGTCTAGTGAATTACTACAACCGATTCACCAAGGACCTATCAACTCTTCTAAACCCTCTACATAAACTTTTACAAAAGGGAAAACAGTTCAGGTGGGACAGTGAATGTGAGAAAAGCTTCCAGTCAATAAAAGAAATAATTACAAGTGATACAGTTCTGTGCCATTTTAACCCAGACCTTCCACTGATTCTCGCTACGGGACGCATCTCCCGTAGACCTGGGTGCTGTAATCTCTCATCGATTCCCGGATGGAAGTGAAAGACATATCACCTTTGCTTCCAGGTCACTCACCAAGACTGAAAGACATTACAGTCAGATCGACAAAGAGGCAACAGGAATCTATTGGGGGCTGAAGAATTTTTTTTCCGTATTGCTATGGGCGACAGTTTACCCTCATTACAGACCATAAACCACTAGTTGCTATCTTCAATCCACATAAGAGCCTTCGTCAATGTCTGCAACTCGTATTTTTAATTATTCACATTTTTTTTTCAGGATTCGACTACAAAATTGAGTTCAAACGCACTAGTGAACATGGTAATGCAGACTTCCTTTCTAGGTTTCCTGTGGAGACTTTGAAAAGTGAGAGTGCTGATGAACACAATGTATTTCAAACAAACCAACTAAACACAATCAAATTGACCATAAACTATTAGCTTCTGAAACAATCAAAGATCCAGAACTCGGCCCTCTCGTCAAAGCTCTACAGGATGGTCAATCAGTGGAGACCTTAGGATACCATGACAATGAAGTAACACTTCATGAAGGATGCCTTTTTAAAGGTTGGAAGGTAATAGTTCCGATCTCTCTTAAAGAACTTGTCTCAAGGAACTACATTTTGGACGTTGGCATGGTTAAAAACTAAGGCGTTAGCACGGAGTTACTGTTGTTGGAAGGGCATGGATAAAGACATTGAAGAGATGATTTCCCAGATGCAGACCTTGTCGAGAGAAATAAAACTCACCAGCTAAGGAAATAAACCACCCATGGGAACCTGCAACTCAGCCGTGTGAGAGAATTCATATAGATTTCATGGGACCAACTAATGGACAGCAGTTTTTCATAGTCGTCGATGCATTTTCAAAATGGGTGGAAGTGATTCCCACTAAGACGGCAACTTCAGAATGGACAGTGAGGGAACTTAGAAACTTTTAGTACCTTTGGTCTATCTATCCTCCTCATTTCTGACAACGGGCGGTGTTTTACCTCATCTACTTTCCGTGATTTCCTTGACAGATGTGGAACAAAACATAAGGCGACAGCACCATTTCACCCGTCATCTAATGGACAGGCAGAACGTTTTGTTCAAACGGTCAAGAAAACATTGAGATGCCTATTAGAAGAACCAGGAACCCTTGAATCTAAACTTCACAGAATACTGATACAACTTCGTCAAGTTCCCAATTCAACTGGTAATTCTGCATACTTCCTCATGTTTAACAGAAGAGTTAGAACATACCTAAGCTTGATGACACCAGAGCAAAGAGAACAATGTGAGAACCAACCAAAAGGTATAATACGCCAATTTAAAGTGGGAAACCGAGTCCAAGTCAGAAATTACAATGGCCAAGGAAAATGGAGTTTTGGAAATGTTCTATCTAAAGAAGGCAACCTACACTACAAGATAAAGCTTGATAATGGACTGATATGCAGAAGACACGTGGATCAAATGTTGCGGTCAAGACTTTAAGGGGGAAAACTGTTATGTGGTCTGTTTCTAAATCAGCTGATCAGCTGATTTATATTCTGTCAATTAAATTAATTGTTTTGGTTTGTTATGGTTTTCAGTTTATACTCAGATTCCAAATAAAGAGCATGTTATAATTACATTTAATTTGTACAGTTCTTAATACCATAAAAATAATATTGTATTGTGTACAGGATCCTTGTGGTCAACTGTAGTGACAGTCTGCTGTCAATTTCATTTAATGAATTGATTTCTCTCTCTAGCGAAGTTGATTCGTCTCCTTGACAAGTTGTGGGGTTGAAAGACGTGCTGTCTGCAAAGTTTTATAACTGCTCAGGTTCCGGTCGCGTACAGGCTGGTCCGGCGAGGGTGCCGAGTGTCGAGGTGCCAATTCCCAGTAATGGAGGTGTCAGGAGCCGGCCCGGGGTACCTGCAAGGTGACGGGAACAATGCCCACCATAAAAACACTGTCGGCGGAGTGTTCATTCACGGAGGTGTCAACCTGGGCCTCGCCCGATCTACCGGGTGCTTCCATCCCGTCGTCGAGCGAAACCGTCGGGAAGCGCTCTATTAAAATAAGATCAATAGTGTAAGAAGTCTGATTCACAAAAGGACTTTTAAACCAAATGTATTATGTGATAGATAAGGAAATAATGTATAAGAGAACAATGAACTTAAAATAGAATGAAACAGTGAACTAGAAATCGCCTCCTGGTCGAAATCCGACCAAACTTGAAAATGTCAACAATCTCAAAATTTTATAACTGGAAAATCTGTTTTCATTTTTATCTGATAGTATTTGTTATTACAAGAGCTGCCTAATGATTCAATCGATTACTATTCTTCCTTAAGATTAACATTGGAACTTAAAAATACTGTTGTAAAGATGCGTTCACATAAGAATTGACAACCAAAAAGTGTCAACTTTAGCCATATAAATAGGCTACCAGTAAAAGTGTCAACTATTGGTTTTCAATCCTGGTGTAACCGCACCTTATGGAGTAAGCCTTGGTGTCGATTCTCTTCAATTTTTGGTGAAAACAACTACAGACCAAGCTCTATCCAACACCAAAAACTTTGAAATGAATGTTGGAGGAATTCCAATAAAAAAATAAACAGAGTCGATTAAATAAATATGGATAAGCCCGTTGTCAGTGATAAATTCTGTTAAAAAATATCGATTAGAAAATATAAGTATTTTTTTGGTTATCATTTAGCTCATTATGTCTGTGTCCATAATAATGACACGGAAAATTGCCAAGCGGACCAAAGAGCCCTGAGGTCAGATCGAGTTTAAATCAGCATGTTTTCCTATTTTGGTTCCAATTTATAAATTTATCAAATACAATAGCGGGACTATTGTATAACGTGAAGTTGGAGAGTTAGTGATTTTACTTAAGATATTCTAAATAAGCTCACAGTATGATAAATCAAGTTTTCAACTGCCTGAATTTAAAAAAATTATTTTTGGTAGTAAATTGAACGAAAAAATACAGCTATTAAAAAGGAAACTTAAAAAATAAAAACTTAACATGCCGTAAATCAATTTCTACCACACATAAACTTTTTAGGACCTTATTACAACTCATTTAGGTATTCGATTTTAATTTATAGTTTTGAAAATTTAGTCCAAGCGATATTTCACGAACCCCTTTAACGGTCCACCCTCCTCACCTGTCGGTGCGGCCTATAAAGCGGAGGGCGGACTGGCCAACTGTTTATAGACTGGCTGAGAAAACTCTAATTACCGATCCCTGACTTGTGCCGAATAGCCCGGGTTTACGGGCGATATTTTGAAAGGCCTCCCAACTCGTGGACAGTAATAGAGCGATCAGGGCTGCCAATCTCGCTAAACAGTTCGTCCCTCGCCGGCGGCGGCACAAAACGACGTGGAGGTAAACGGGCGGCAGGTACTGGGGTAGTGATGTATTGTGGACCGTCGGATTGAGAAAACGTCAAACCGGGCAATGAAAAATTTAATGCTATAGTACTTTTAACTCTAACTTTTAATAACCACACTGTTATCGGGTAGAAATAAGTATGTCGAACAAAAACTTACGCTGGCATAGGTTAATTTGTAGACTACCACATATGACGCATTGCAGTAACTTAGTAGACTAAAAAGACGAATTCTTTCTTTGATATGACCAGGCAATTTAAAATTACAGAGTGAAAACAACTCGTAAAATTGAAAACTATAGAGATAAGCATTGCTTGATTAGAAAAATAATTAAAAACCAGCCTTAGTTTTAAATGGAGACTTTTATGTAAGTCTTAAGAGGTCCCCAATGATGGTGACGAATGAATCAGCTGTTCTTTGTCAGTAACAAAGCAACACCTCACCTGATCGGTCACACTCACTATTCACTCATATTCACAAGAAAATACGTTAACAGAGTACATTGGTATTTTTAGTAATGCGGGTATCTAATGCAATGTAAACAATTAATGGTTAAAATTGTTAAACATTACTTGCAGTCCTCTTTTTTCCTTTGTTAAGTTTAATGTTCAAAAGCTAATTGTTTTTAATAGTTTATGGTTATTATATTTGAATACATTCCATCCAGGACCAGTAACCTTTATAACATATAATTTAAAATATAGTTTGCTGCGTGACTAAACAACGATTGCCTGTTTACAAATGCTATGATATTATTAGAAATTCTCCAGGGGCCCAAATTTTCAATCGAATGAGCAGTGAGTGGTGAGTTGGGTTATTCACAAAAAATGTTCATCCACTTTTTATAGTGACATGAATGTAGTTTTTAAGGTCTTTTTATCCTTACGCATACGGTCAAGGTAAATTTTTGTTAGTATTTCATAAAGTATTTGCATTGGTGCAGTCCCACTAGATCCGAGTCCCACTAGATCCGAGTCCCGCTAGATCCGAATTCCAAAGTAACCCTAATTAGTCCGGTCGCTACCTCGGGGGAGAGTCCGAGTAGATCCGCGCTCTCCGTGAGGGTGATTAGACTCCTCCCAGCCTTCTCGGAAAACCGCTCAGCAGCAGAGTAGTCGTGTAAAATAAAACTTTCCTTTTCACTGGTAGGCATAAACCCTAAAATAGTTGACAATACTGTAATTGAACATGAAATTGTTTAAATTTTTTACACTTAGAAACATAAGGGATGAGGAAAATTAAAGAAGTACGCTAAGTTCATTGTTAGCACCACCCGAGATTGCGTGCCCCTTTGTGAAAATGGTACTTCAATGAGGCGGACCTGTCGTATAGTCTCGCACAAACATACACAACAGGGGTATAAGACCCACGGACGCCATGAACCCGCACGGATAACCGCACTCGGCCTTTTAGGGTGTAATCACATTGCTTGCACTATTGTTATTTCAATGATTGTTCACGAATCATCAGACCAAATATATCAAACATCTCGACAGTATACCAGCAAAGTTATGCACCCTAAAGCCTATCTCATTTTTTTTTTTTTTTGCTATTCTATTTACACTATGTACAATACAATAAAATGTAGTCAATTCGTTTCGCACTCCATTTGTCAGTCCGTCCAGTTATTTAATCCATTTTAAGGATGTATGCCATGTTCTTTAGAAAACGCCACATATTTCCATTTTCCTCATATTTTGCCGTAGACCTTTGTATTCTGCCATCAAGCAGGCTATATTTTTTCCGGCGGTTTGGTACCTGAAAATGAGAATATATTACTTCATGTAGGTAAAAGATAAATTTTTAACAAAGCCATCAGCTCATTATGCTTGTTTTCGATCATTCTGGAATTTTGTTTTACATTATCCATTTAAATTTATTGCATTTCCTAAGAGGTACGTTCGTGTATAAGTTTATACAGGCGCGTTTGTTGATAGTTTTTACAGATATGTCAATGAAAGAGGTGTTAATTAATATATATTTTTTTATAAAACAAAAGAATATTATTGTCTATGGTTTTTCCGTTATTACTGAACTAAGCTTGCTGTCATCCCATTTGGTCACGGAGTTTCTTGAAACTGGTGTTAGTCTTAAAAATAATTTGTACCATTTCTTAAGAAGTGTTACGTGTCAACAGCAAATGGGGAAATTGACTGAACCATATCCTAAGCCTACATACCGAACCTAATAATAATAATAGTAACAGAAAAACATTAAAGAAAAAATTGACTGAACAATTAATTAATGAAGAAAGTACCATACAAAATTGAAGAATGCATATCTATAAACTTTGGGATTTCTGAGATTTTTGTTGACTTATTGCTATGTATATAATTTATACTGATGCAATAAAATATTATTATACGAGTTCAATGATGTTACGGAAATAAAAATTATTAAGTTAAAAAAATGGTTGATACAACGAAGACGAAATAAAAAAATTTGTGAACATTTTTCTTTAATTTCCTTTTTCATTTTCCTTTTGTTTAACATTTTATTTTACTATGTAGAATGCGAATACGAATAGCGAGTCACATTGTTTTGTGACTCTCTTTATAAAAAAGTTTAATAATATTTAAATCAATTTATTTATTTTCAGGATGTCTAACTTAAAAAAAAAATAATGCCAACAACAAAATTATACTGGATTATCGGAAAATAACTACAGAATTAAGATACTATGGCATTGTTGTACCCTAGGGAATGTATTCACATAGGGGGAATGTGTTTTGTTTGCGTCAATAATTGTATATCAACCGATTGATATCAAACTTGGTATCAAAAAAATTGAAATTTTAAGAATAAATTAGTTATGCTAACGAAATTTATTCATATTGAGTTGTATTTAAAGCGATACAACAACACTGGGTTTCTAGCGCTTGTTGCTACCGAATGCAGTCAAGCAATAGTAATAAGAAGGGTTGCCCTCGCCGCCGCGCGGATCCAGTGGGAATCGGTAATCCCCTCATTAGGACTACATATTTGTCGCGGATCTAGTGGGACAGTTTGCTGTCAATTTCATGTCCGGATCTAGTGGGACTCGGATCTAGTGGGACGACACGTTTGCATTTTCCAATGTCGCTCATATGTATAAAAATGCACTTTGTGCATAAAATCTCCCCAACTCTCCTAACAATAAATAGTTATAAATAGTTGGGGGGGGGGGGGTTGGCGAAATTAACATACAGGTCATTAGAAGTTCTTTTTCGTCTCGATCTCAACAGGAAATAATTCCATTCATCAATATCAAAATTTATTATTTTTTCATCAACTTGGTTATAAGTTAGCCTATTAATTCATTGGTTAGCTTAAAACATGTATTGATAGTTGCAATTATGTAAAAAAAAAATAAAATTTAATCATGTTGTTGTAAATATTTTTTACTATATCAATACAAGCGATTTATAATTTTGAAACTAATAATGATCAGTGTTTCATGTTGTTAATTATTGTGACTCTTGAAACCGGAAGCTAACACTAAATTAAAGTTTACCATCTAGAGCCAGTCGGTAAGGGGCAAACTGATGAGAAGTTACTCAATACGCGACTAAAAAATTGAGCCCCAGAACTTTACGTTAAGCGAACCCGGAACCCCGGACCCAGACGGTCCGTTTACACCGCTCCAGTGTGACATGGTAAACGAGGTTTGGCTGATCGTCACGCCCCCGCTTTCCCCATCTCTCCTTATCAGATTGATTTACATGCGGTGGCGGACTTGAGCGTAGCCGCTCGGGTGATGGGTTGCCAATTAGGGCCAAAATGACGGCGCCCAGTAGGGGGTGCATTCCAATAACTTGTCAAAAAATGTGGGATTTATTGCCACCCGATATATAGAGCTCCCCCGGCGCTTTTATAACTCCCCGAAACTAAATTCCATTGGTTTTAGATTACACGTTTGTCAGTAATATGTTAGGATGCGGCCTTAATTCCATATATTTCATTATTATTATGAAATATTAGAGGCGATTAAAAGATGCGCCCGGAGCGCAGAGAGAGAGTCTAATCGATCACCTGAGCTAATGTGGAGTAGAGGTCTCTATTAGTGAAGTGCCTGGGGCTGCGGTGTGGACCAGGCGGAGTACGGAATAGGGGTGGAACGATGTGAACAGGTCCGCAGGTGGAACCGCCTGTGAACAGTCCTCAGATCTCTGCGTGAGAGGCAATGTAATTGATGGAGAACAGTCGTAAATTTAAAGAACGTTACCGAAAGGTAATAAATGCTTATTGATAAAGAACAGTTACCTATTCTTCACAAGTACCTTAAAATGTAAAATAATTTAGTAAAATAATTAAAGTTTTCCGGACAAGTCCGTGAATTTATGAGAATTAATTGTAGACAATGTCATTGTTGGAAAATCGACAAAGTTACAAATCTTACACTGTAAATGTATTTTTAGATATTTTCAATTTAATTGGTGGGCATTAAATGTGGTAGTGTGGTACGTAAAATGTAGAATATTGTTGGATCAAACGTAATTCAAAGCTAACGGAGAAGGAGTGCACAAGTCTGGGGGGGAAGTTAAGGTCTAGACTGCGTTAAATTTATAGTGACCCGACCCACTATGTGGCCAGCAAGAATTGATCAAATACCTGAGACCTGCACAGTAGGTTACTGGGATACCTGGCCAGACGCAGACGCTCTCTCCAAATACGAGAACGCTCTCGGGGAGAGAATGGAGAAACCTGCTGATTATAAACAAAGTTTTATGAAAACGAACTTTAGGTTAAAGTATACCTTACAATGGTAATTACAATAATTGTTTGTAAAAAAGTGGTAATCGACAAAAAAATTAACATTTAATTCGATGGAAATCACTTTTAAAAATTTTGGGAAATGGTTGCAAACCCGATAAACATAGGGCCTATAGAATGTGCTATGAACAATGGTAGAAAACATGTAGAGTATGTGGTTTTAAGATTGCCAGATTTCTACGGCCTATAAATAACAATATGGTTAAATGATTAGTTCCTTTTACCCCCATGTATAACAATACCATTACAACAGTAAAAAGAGCATGTGCAAAAAATACTCAGTTTTTTGAGCTTTTGAAAATCTTTCTCACTTAAATTTGATACGTACAACAAAATTTAATGTTATAAATTAGTTTGTAATTTTTTATTTTTATACATCCAATATTCTTTCTATGAAATATTGATATTTAAAAACATCAAATTATGGCCAATGGTAAAATATCGTAATTTACTAGCAAGGAGTTTAAGTTTATCCTTAGTAGTTCTTTTACGAATATCTTTAATATTCAAAAGCATGTTTACCTTAACAAAACTAGGATACTGTGTTATGTGTTGTTCAGTCATTAAATGGTATGAGAATAGAAAAATTAGGTTTAATGTCTGATTTTATATTTAAAATTGAGAAAGCGAAATAATGTTAAATATGATCAAATCAATAACGAACAAGTAAAGCCTGCTTCGTATGAATAAATGTTAGCCATATGGCTAACTAATTTGTTAATGAATGCGTGTTTAAAAATCTTTTCCAATTTTCAAACTTATATCAGTATTAGTTTGTTTGTAAACATGAAAAAATAAATCAATGGGAAATGTTGTCTTCCTATTTACAGAATATAGTTGGCAGGGATGAGTTTATGTGTTTACGGTGCAGTATGGAGGCGGGACGCTTGACCGGCCGAGTGGAAGATACGGTATTGACCATAAACCATCCATTGCGATGTCGACCATCTAATACATGGACCGTGACGTCCGTCTGGGACGTCGACTTGGCTGCTGCTACCGAATCACAACATCTCTAGACTGGCTATCAGAAAATGCTACTTATGATAGATCCTCTCATTGTATTCCTGTCAATTAAATATAACATTTTCGTGTTGGAGAAAATCCATTCAATGCCAAATTTGAAGGAGAGGTCTCTTAGTTTCTTAACTGAGACAGTTAAATAATAAATGAGAGGTTTCTTTTTTAAGAAAACGAATTGGCACTTGAAATTCCTAATATTAAGTTTATGCACGTCTATTCACAGCCGTGATCTTAATTTTTTGGGTTACTAGTGATTTTATAAAATATAAAAATTCTTAAATGAACTCCCCAAATGAATCAAATTCTACAATAGTAGATGATATTTTTTTCTATGGAATTTATGTTTTCATTAATGATCCAGCGTAGCATACTCGTATAACGACTTGAAAAGTATTCATGCCCAATAACATTAATTGTTTCAAACGGCTTAATATAATAATAGACTGAAACTTTAACAATTAACGCTTCCTACTAACTCAGACACTGAATTTGTTTATCTGGAATCATAGATAGCTACTGTAGCCAACAAATAAAGCGTATTATAAGTATTAGAATAAAAAAGTCCATCGACATGGATGTTTGCTTTTAATTATCCGTATCATAATACATATCTAGACACCGGTAGTGCAATGGTGTCATACTCATCATTAAGTGTGCATATTAACAAAATTCCTTTATTAATATGTTAGGTAAAATTTTAAGAAAACACGCTTTTTGTTAAAAAAAAAAATAAATAAGTTTCATATTGACAGCCTGGCCTACAGCTCTGATATTGCAAGAAAATTGAATATATCAAACTGTAAATAATGTACTCTATTTCAATAATGTGCTAAAGTTGCACAAATTGTACTAATTTTATTAACTAAAATGACTGAAAATTTAATTTTGAAGGTAAATAATTCGTAAAAATGCATTACTCAACAATCAATAATTCTGTAATTTTTTTTCCATGGAAACGAGTTCACTTTTGGCTGATTCCTCAAAACTATGGAAGCACTTAAATGTGCTCTCGTTCCCAAAGGTTCTGACTGTATATTATAACAGTTATAATACTAGTTACTAGTCCAGGGTGTATCGAAGAGTAGATACTCCTAGATTATAAAATAAGTTTTCATTAAAGAGAAAGTCCTGCTATTGTTTAGAGGAATCAGCTACAGGACACAACCTTGAGCTGAGTTGGTAAAACTGAAGTTTTGGATCGGAGTTTAGGTATGGGGGTACTTAACCTGGTGGGTTGAAGCTTTGCAGGAAGCTTTACAGATAGGTCTGCTTAGTGTTTCAGACTTGGTGTATCCTCCACTACAGGCCACGCTGCAAGACTACTGCAACATTTCATCGGATTTTCTGAAAAGGTTCTTAATGCTATTCTCAAGCTACACCTAAATTCTTATCTTCAGAATTATTAACTTTGGCATAAGGTTGTGTCCTAAAACAACCGACAGTTTAAACAAAACAAATTTTTAAGGGGACGTGGTCTCTGTTTGTGTCTCCATGCCATAGGATCCGAGTACCAGCGTGCAACACCCAACCCCGAGCTCGTTCAGGAACTGAAGATTGTAATTATACAATTCCAGCATGATGGAGCATTGTGGGAGACAAGAACAGGTATCCTGAGGAGGGGGAACTACGTACCAATTGTGCTCACTGTTTCATGTACCACCCCCTCGGAGTGTAATCCTGACCCATACCAAGACACCCCCCCCCCCACACTTTAAATAGCTCCCAATATTAATAGGAGGAGGAGGGGAGATAAAACCTGAAAGACAACAAGAAATTTACAATATTATACGTCAAAATGGATGTGATCTTAAATGTGCCTCACATAGAGATTGTCTGTGGTGGTATTCTAATTTCACTGTTGCAATTTATTCATGGATTACCCTACTGATTTTTGTGGTAGTTAGTTTTAATCTGTTCTTCTTGTTTTTCTCAAATTTGTTATAACAACAGTTGTCAAAATCAAAATCAAAATCTTTATTTTCCTTTAGGCATGTACATGCAATTGGCATCGTCAAAAACTTAAGACTAACTTATAATAACAAATAAAAAATGGCAAACCATGCACAAGGCAAAAGAACCATGCTCAAACAGAACACACAACTCATCAAACAATGTCAAAAAAAATTACTTACAGTCTCCCTAGGAATACTGAAGAAGTCGTTGACTGAGTATAAAGGAAAAGCCAATAAGAGAGCCCGAAGACTGGTTTGGAATTTTGAATTCGGTTGGGTCCAGGCTGTACAAACAATATGATTTAATAGTTTCATGCTAAGCTGACTAGAATTTCTTTGACTTTTCTTCAATCTGACAAAAGGGATATCAAGCATATCTCTATTCCTAGTGTTGTGTGCATGACAGTCACCCCTGCGGTTAAAAGATACCAATTCTTGCTTTATATTAACTAAGGATATAAAAACAAATAAACTACAAACAGTCATGACTCCATCTTTAATAAAAAGAGGCCTGCAAGGAGCATCATACTCAGCATCAGCCAAGAGCCTGATTGCCTTTTTCTGGATCAGCAATACTCTGTAAATTTCAGCTGCACCTCCCCACAGTCTGAGACCATACAAAAGCGTCCCCTGAAAGAAAGCTAGGTAAGCTTTTAATATCATTATTGATGGATTAGCCTCCGGATCATTTAATATAGCAAATAAATTTAAATTGTATTATTTAAATTAGCTTTTAATAAGCAAGATTTATTTACACAGGTTTTCAGGTTTCTTAAAAGGTACAATACTCTTGAAAGTTTGCTACAAACAAGCGTTATATGAAAGCTCCAGGTCAATTTAGAATCTATGGCAAGCCCTAACAACTTGGCAGTAGTTGAATCATGTTCTGAGTTTCTTAGACTAAAAATTATAGACTGAGTTTTTGCATCATCCAGGGACAAAAAAATAGCCTGGAACCAAACAGCTGCCTGGGATAAGGATCGCTCCATGGCATTCCTAAGATTTAGAATGGAGTCAGACCCATGAACAAGTGTTGTGTCATCTGCATAGCATATGACATTACTATCTACATAAGTAGGCAGGTCATTCATCATAATTACAAATAGCAGGGGCCCAAGGACAGACCCCTGCGGAACACCATGAGATACAGGACGAGACCGGGAACTCAAACCGTTGACAGAGACCAGCTGCTCCCGTCCACCCAAGTACGATCGGAGAAGCTGCAAATGGATTCCCTTGACGCCATAGTGATCTAATTTGGCAAGCAAAACATCATGGTCCACGGTGTCAAAGGCCTTACTGAGGTCACATAAAGTGGCCCCAGCAAAGCTCCTCGACTCAAAGGAGCTCAAGACGTGTTTAATGAGTGCATATACGGCATCCACAGTCGATAAGCCAGTCCGGAAACCATACTGGGAGGCCGAGAGCAAGCCGCCATCTTCAAGGTAGGAATATATCTGGTGTTTCATGAGGGATTCAAATATTTTCGATAGGATGGGTACCAGGGAAATCGGCCTAAAGCTTCCAGGTTCGTCCCATGCGCCCTTCTTGTGAACAGGCACAACCTTCGACTTCTTCAGACAAGATGGAAAAATACCTTGCAAGAAACATTGATTTAAACAAAAAGTAAGAGGCCATACTATAGTACTAATAACAGACTTTACAAAGACACTTGATAAATTATATACATCCTTACTATGAGAGTTTTTCAATTTTTGGGCTACACAATAAACCTCATTACAACTGACCAGTCTCCATTGGAACTGGGTTTGAGTTTGGGGGATGTTCATCAACTGAACAGCTGATGACTCTGGATCCCTCACAGCTTGAACAGAGTCTATGAAAAAGTCATTCAGCGTATCCGAAGACACAGAGGTTGACCTACTGGAAGCAGTCCCAGTCTCAGCTCGGATGACTTTCCAGGCAGCAGAGCACGGATTTGATGCTCTCTCAATTCTCTGTTCATTATACCTTAACTTTGCCAATTTTAACTCAGACTTGTAATTCTTTTTGAGAATGTTGTAAGTTGCTTTAGTTTCAGGTGTTCTTTTAAGTTTATACATGTCATATGCTAACAGGACCCATTTCTTCATTTCTAAAAGTTCAGGGTTCCACCAATTATGTAGTCTAATGATTTAATCAACTACCCTTCTAGATCAACATAGAAACTTTGAAAGCCTGTAGGGCGTAGCCCTTTATGTCGATGAGAACTATAATTGCATTCTGTTTAGCTACAAGAGACTAATGCTTTTTAATGATATGAGCGGATTTCTCCTAAAGATGCACACAAGCTGAGAAAAAATGAGGAAAGAACAATGCTTGCGTTGTTAGTAAAATACAAAATAGATCAAATAAATAGGTCTATAACAAATAAATTTTTCTACGTTATGGATGATGTTTTATTCAGTTTTTCGAAACACAGATAACTGTTTTGATATTAAAAATATTCTAAGCAGTTATATTATACATACTGAAGATCAATGACTGTGCTGTTCCAGCTGTGTTCCAGCTGAAAATTACGATATTGCGATTTGCACCAAAATTACAAAAGCAATTGAATTCATCCTATTCTTCAATAGAATTATACAATATAATTTATTACAAACATAGTGCGTCACATTTTTTACGAATACAACAAAATAAATACACAAACCTTTTCCGATCTTCAACTTTAAACACGAGTAAAATACCACAACGTAGTAGAACAGGGAACGTTGTAATCTCAAAGTGCCGCAGTAGCTCAGAATGCAAAAACCGGCAGTAGTTAGTACAGTAGTTTGCTTACATTTGTAAAGATATCGGCTATAGCGACTCCGGAGTACATTAATACCTAGTTTAATCTGCCGCGGACAATGCCGCCGCGATCGCAGCGCTATCTGTGAACACGTATTCGGTATTAGCTCGGCCACCCAATAGCGACCCCTCGGGTACCCCACAAGATTAATCCATTTTTTGTCGCAAAGTTTGTTCCCGCTTAATGTAAATATCCCATTCACGCGCCAACCCGTTTCGCCACTCCCAATGTCAAACGATAAATTCATCTGGAAATTGGAGCGGTCTTAATTTAAATCCTTATCGCTACCATTTTATAATTTGGGCTTTAAACCTGTCCATTTCGTGCAGAGCCCGTATAGAAGTCTGCTCCCACTTCCGTTCTGCCTGGTTCAGGACACTATTATTTTAGTTTCTTCGATAGAGTAATTATACTAATTATCTAGGGTTCAGTTTTTCTTAATTCAAATCATCTATCTTCTTATTTCTATAAGGGTTTCGCCTGTTACGTCCCTTTTTCTCTCGACCTACTGAACCGATTTTTAAGATTGAGGTGTCATTTTAAAGCTTAGGATATACCGCAGTGACGAATCGTAATTAAAAAGGTCATGTTGATTCGGGCTTTGCCCCCCTCGCCTTTCATTTATTTCTAGAGGGCGCTTTAAAATGTTGACCAACTTTTTATTGCAAGTTCTTTAATATGAATTGTAATTTACCAGCTGATTAAACTTATCTTCAGATTAATTTTAAAGCCAGATTGATAGTAAACAAAAATAGATCTATGTCACTTCATAATCAATATTTACGTACTGTAGGTGAGTTTTACTCATACATAATCATAAAATGCGCAAATTGCGCACGGGCCACCTCGTTATTAATTAACTGTGGAAACGTTTGTAAATCAGAGTACCATACAACATAGTGTATAAAAAAGAATCATTTGATTTAGCAACTCTATATTTCTTAAAATAATGTACAAAAATATAATTTTTTTATTGACTGTGATAAAAGTGAAGCTACAACAGTTTTACCACACCAGGTCATTGATGTCCAACACAACCTTCTTTGGATTCACAGCGAAGTCCATGTATTATTTAAATTCGTCTCTCACTGCAGATTGTTTTGCAGAGTATGTAATTTGCTTCTATAGCTGCTGCTGAGTTCATTTATTGTTTTCTTGACATTGGTACACAAACGAAGACCTACAAACCCCCACAACATAAAAACACATTCAGTATCCGGTGACCTTGAAAGCTATAACTTAAGACGTGCTCGATTCAGTGCGGGACCAATTTGAATACTGTATGAACATACGCTACCTTCCTAAAGGGGAGTAGGTGTAAACAACAAATTGTGTTACACTTTCGTAGCAACCAAAATCAAATCGTATTTGTTTATTAGTTTCGGAAATATAGAACTGCCAAATCGGATGATCATATTTATACACCCTGTATACCCAAGACAAATAGTAGTCCTAGGACCATTACAAATATCTTTACTTCACCCCACGTTCGTTCTTACCTTGAAAAGCGAACATATAATCTTATCAATGGTAGGGATCACATTTCAGTCACAAACCCAAAAGTTATTCCAAATTTCACCATCCCTCTTTTACCTTTTGATGCTGGGAATTCCTTATAAATAATTCCACAAACCTGACATCCAGGCGACGTTTGAAAAATGTAAACAAAAACAGAACACGAGCGGCAAGTCGAGGCAAAGGGCTGAAATGTAATGAAGACGTCTGAGCAGAGACTGGGGGTGGTCCGGGTGTCAGTGACATATAGGGGTGAGCGGGGCGGGCGATAGGGGCTCTAAACGGGCGATAACATCTACGCTGCGATACGTCATCGCAACTTACCGTCGGCGACGCAGCGCCGGCGGGGAGGGAAGCAGTCAAATGAGGCTTAAAGATAAAATAAGTCAAGGTTTACCTAGAAACAGTAAAAAATCGAGTTGGAATATTGTAAGCTTAGTCATTCTACAACTAACATTCAACCAATTCAAGTCCAACCGAAATTAATTATCGAGCACAAAACTACTGAGTTAAGCTATCAAAGATTTTGTCTGCTACACAAAAAATATGTAATTTTCTTCATGAAATACCTCATGTCATTACTAATCCATCTGCTTAAGACCTAAGACTGCTTAGATAAGTATTTATCATTTAACATTTTAAAAAGTAACGCTTTTAGGAAGACAAACAAATGCCAAATTTCACCGATGAAAGTGTCTTGACATACACAATATTCTTGCTACGTTAAACTCAATTCTTTAAGTGTTTTTAAAAATTTCACAAACGTTGAGAACAACACTAAGAAATACATCACTTAAGGATAGACAGACTTAAACACTAAACACTGGAGGCAAGATTATATTTTAAAATACGAATAGAGGCGAAATTTTGATACCTTAGTTGTAATTGATCAAGAAATAAGGGAGAAGTGTTTATAAAAAACTGCTTCATACTTTAAGGAATTAAATAATAATTTCTATAATTTAACCAAGGATGAATATCAATGACTATTTATTATTGTAAACAGTTAAATAGGTTTATTAAAGATGCAACCTTATAAATAATTACAGTGTAAGTGTAAATATATCGAGTAGTGTATGAAAACGTTTTATTATTATAACCCGAATAACAGCACCAACACCTATGCTAATCAAGAAGTTATTTAACGCTGTAATAAATCGTTATCGTTGTTTAACTGACGCAACATACATATTTATGTGTAATTAATGATGGGTCAAACCCTCTACCCATAAAATCACGCATGTGACAAACATGAAATATCTCTCACAGCTTCACTCCCCACACACATTGAAGATTGCCTTTCTCCAACCCTGTCTGACACGTAACACGCAGTCACCCCTCTCTTTCCCTCCTATATTGCCCCTGTCACTCATTGTCATTGTATGTCACGTGGCTATTTGATGTCGCAGTTAACCACACAATTCACGTCAACCAACCCAACACTGAACACACATTGTCACCTGTGTCATTTCGCCTAAAACAACTTCCTGGACATACTCCCTAGGGACGTTTATTGTTTAAAAGCTAAAAGCTCTACAGCTTTGTTGGTGTCTGTTTTATTTTATACAAAGTATACAGCGTTTAAAAGATTTTACCGCGGTGAGTGAGAAAACCGTATAAAACAGTCTTAATTCAATTCAATTCGTTTATTGTTCCGCTTTTCAACAATACATTTTATTAGAAATGACAAAATTAAATGAATTAAAAGTGGAATTGTACAAGTTAAAAAAATACAAGAAAAATCATACATTTATATTGTATTATTTTATAGAGTAAACAACGGTTTTAGTTAAGATATATAAAATTAGTAATTAACGATTCATTGCCCTATAGTTTAAATTCATGTTTGTGTAAACATGTTCCATTATTTTTTATATAATTAATATAACAGTACGAAAAATGTTACGGTTTTGAAACATCGTTTCCTAAATACGTTTTTTAGAATATGATAAAAAACATTTAATCAGTAATAACATTTTCAATTTTTTGGTTTCATATTTAGTAATGGCCTGTATTTGTTGTAGTTTTTTTTATTTAGTTGTAAATGCATAACAACTAAATTATTTTTGTGACGACTATTAAAAGTTTATGGGCATCCTACAATTGACAACTAATAAGTCAAGTCTTATGTGCGACTTGCACTTACATAGTTATCCAGCCACCCAAGTCACCTATCAGAGTTAAACTTCGAAATGGAATGAATAAAGTCAACAGGCATTAACAGAAAACTTGAATACAAACGATGTTGAAATTTACTAAAAGATGAAAAAAATCAATACGTATTTATATATTGAACAAAGTGTTACTTCTCATCAGGTGAAACATTAAATATACTAAATATACAAGGCAAACACTAAAAAAATTCACTTATGTAATGGCTAGGCTAATGTAAGTCCCTTCCATCATACCTGATGGATTTTAGACCATCAATGATTTTTTCATGATATTTCTTTATATAAAATACATCTACCGTCAAACATCATTGATAATGAACTAGTATATTTATGATAAACGCTCATAACAATAGACCTTTAAATAAGTAATTTCTATACAGTTTCACCATGGTCATGAATTCTTCGGTTACATCATAACATTGTGTCATTATCAAACCATTACAACAACTTATCATTGAAGTAATTTGAGGAAGGTAAAAAGAGTATTTTTGTAGCTAGGAAAGACATTGCCCAGGCCTGCAAGAAAATGTTAAATGGATGGATGACTGGCGCGACGTGAGGAGTATAGTAATAGTATACAACTCAATCACTCCATGTTGAGCTGATCCTGCCATAGAAGTACGTCATTTACAGACCACGTCTCTTATAAGTAGTAGAAAATAGGGAGACCTGGCACAGTTCAATGACTTCTAATTAAGTCATGACGTCATGATTTTGGTCGTCATGACATCATGGATGTGACATCATGATGACGCAGGTCATCTCAAATTCATCTTCAAATCAAAAAAAAAGCTTAACGGCTGGCTAAGTTTCATAGGTTAGTCTTTTGGTTGAGTATCCTTGATTAGGCTAAGTTGGCCATGGGTTATATGTATTAAAATGAGTAACTACAAATAATGTCAAATAATGTGAATATACTCTTATTTATAAATTCTTATAATACTGTAATAATAAATGTATAGCCTACTTCTATTATGTGATATATTACATCGCCGATATCAAATTTCGGTTATACGGGAACTCTCCAAACTCTCTCGGAGCTCTCTGGAACTCTTTTGTATATATTGTTCCTTTTATTGTTTACAATATAACAATGGGTCTCCATTGTCTAGTTTTCTGTCAGTCTGTCCGTATGCAATTGCCGTATGTTTTGCTTAGTTCATGACATTTTCTATTTAATTTAAAGTATTAAGTTTTAATTGGCATGACTATTATGCACGATAAGAGTGTTTTATTTACCTATTTTGACATTTATTCTCATTATAAAAATAGCGGCCATTTGTAATTACCAAAGATGAGTAGCTCGAAATATGAAAAATATTATAAAAATGTATATAAGACTAAAAAGTTAAATTTAACTGTCTTGTTATAAATACCAAGTTTTAACAAATCCGACCTAAATAATTAAGAAAGTGAGATTTTTCTACAAAAAACGCACTTTTTGTATAAAACCCAATACAAATTATCGTGCTCTTGTTACAAAACTCAATTTCTTAGTTATGTATGATCGGATTAGTTCATACTTGGTATTTATGTATATACAATAAATTTTTAGACATTTTAAATGTCTTTTTTATTTTAAAATTTGTTATTTTTTTAGATATTTATCATTGATATTCTAAAACAGCCACCGTATTGAAACTGAAAAATGTAGAGATGTCAAAATGCATAAGTATAAAAGTTTTAGGTTACTTAATAGTCATGCCAAGTTTCAACTCATATTGTAAAGTATAGATCCGTTTTAAAAATCCCATTCTTTAAGTAAAAATAAAAAATATAAAAACCTATGTATCGAAGTCCGATTTTTATATTGTAAAATATGTTTGTCTCAATGAAAGGAATAGGCTAAATATACAAAAAAGTCCCAGAGCGTTCCGAGACACCCTTATTATAATGAAATAAATATGCCGGCAGTTCATAAAATATTCATCAGATTTTAAAATGTTTTATTGAACTTACATGAACACAGCTGCATAAAACATAAAATAAAATTCAAAGTTTTGTTCTATGTATCTCAAGGCGCTCAATGTGCTGCCCGTTTGCAGCGAAACATGTTTACAGTGTATGTTTCAAATCATAAATAATTTAGAAAGGTCAGGATAACAGGGTGGAATTCTTAAGAGAGGTAAGTCATCCTCAGCACAGCAGCCAATCCAACCATCAGGGAGTCACCCATTGAAAAAATTCGAACATCAATATACCGATGAGGTGAGTCCCTGTCCTGCTGGAACACGAAGTAAATGCAAAATTGTCTGGTGTGATGGAGCAGTCCTTAGGAAGTGCCTCAAGAGCTGACACTGGACAATTTTTAAATAAAACCCCTTAAGCATAACTTAAGACAAAGAATGTTTTTCTTGAATACTAAGTATTTCAAAAACTAATAAAATTAAACAATAAATCATAAAAACGAAGATTAACATTTGGATGAAAAATTTCTTTGACACATGTGAGTCATAGTATCGTCGGGCAAAAAAATTAGTTAAACATATTTGATTAAAACCCAATGATTTTTTACACTTTGTAATATTGTATAGCTTAAGGGGCGTTGGAGTCAATCCAGATTCCGTCTTTCCCCCATAAGAGCAATGTTAAACAGGGAAAAAATAACTCTTTTGTTTGTCATTATAAAATAATGGTTTATAGCTCTAAAAGGTTTCATCGAGGCGGATTTGGTTTGCGAGTGGGATTTTTTATAAAAAGAAGTGTTTTTTTACTAACTTGAAACAACAATGGAGCAAGTTTTTTTTCTACATTTAAAATATTTTCTAGAGAATTATATAAATAATTTACAAAGAATCGATCTTGCAACAGGAACGGTGAATTTAATAGAGATTAAAACGATATTTATTCTGAACCAATCGGACAAAAAATTAAAGAAACTATATGACAAATGCCGGTAACAAATTTAGCATTTTTCTTATGGGAAATAAATCCAACATGGCGGCACTCCAACGCCCTCTTAAATGCCAGGGAGAGCCCATGTAGGTTTGTGATTATTGAATACATCATTAACCATGAAAATATACTATTTAACCTCGTTGTTCCGAGTGGTAAAAACAATATGGAATAAACGACTAGTGTAACGTATGCAATTTTAAGCTGATGAATAATTTACGGACAGTTAGTAATTTTTCATGCCTATTGTATATTTAAATATGCGGTACTTTTTTCCATTTCCCAATTTTATATATGATTTTATGGATGGATTTAAAATGTTATCATTAAAATTGATTGCAATTCACCAGGAGATTGCCATGGTGATTAGCACAAAATCTATTTCCTTCTACCAAAGTAATATCGGTGATTTCCATACATAAAAAAATTAACTTGAATTTAAATATTATACTCTACTTTCATAACCAATACATGAAGACGGCAACCTCCCTTTTGGAATTTTTGTTTAAAACTATTTTTTTATTTTTTATTCTGATACTGGTATAGGCGTGTCCAGGACTTCAATAGTGGTGGTGCCAACTGAGAAGAATTGAATCTTTACTTGTGATATAAATGAATGTATGTATGGTATATGAATATATGAAATTAATGAGAAATACATTCGTTGTTTCAAATTGGTTGTTTGTAAGGGGAGAGGAAATTACCCTTCATTCAAGCCCAAGGAGAGAAAACATCTACGTGTGAAAGAATCGGGATTAATTAACGACGATCCCAGGATTAATCCCGATTATTCATATATCATAGAAAATTCAGTTGTAACCTGAACAGTATAACAAATTATTAGAAAAAGGTTCTGTGATTAATCTAGCATCTGCTCAATTGCTTTTACAACAGAAGATGCCATTTGCTTGTGAGCTAAATAATTTGTATGTCTGAAGTTGACAATTTCTTTGCTGCCGTACCTAATATGCCTCTGGTGTTGGAATCTACTAGTATCAACCTGTCGTTTGATAGTCCTTTTAAAAAATACAAATAAAACCACATTTTGTGAAGATTTCGTTTTTGAAATTGAGATGTTCGTAATATACATGAGATCATCTTCTGTATAAATTAATCCCAAGTATTTAAATACGATTTGAAAACTAAAAAAAAAAAAAAAAAAAAAAAAAAAAAAAAACTAGTTTTTGTACATCGATACTCGACGGACACAGCTCAGGCCTCGTGAATGGAGCGCTAGCAAGACCAATAAAATATACTTTTTCAATTGGTATTGCTTTCCAATTAATCAGCTGCTTTACATAATTAAGTGACTTTAAACAATTTAATATTCATAAGTTATTAATTTTTAATACACCAACTATAAATTATGTAGTTTAAACAGTATAATACTGTATTATTGTTCTTTCAATTGAAAGGATAATTAATTATAATTTGTATACTTTTTTCGCTACTGGCCATAATTATTGCTATTTGTCACTGGGGTTAGTGATCGAAGCTTGGAAAAGCTTTTTGGGCTTCATTTAAGAGTTTCTAACCAAATGAAATAAAGAGTTTATATTTTAAAAACTTATAAGTTTATCTAGCAAACATTTTGTACAAAGTCTCAATGTCCCAATTTTATCCCACTGTAAATGAACTACACAAAATAGATTTAAAAATACCAACGAATGCTAGAATACGGTTTATTTACCAATCTTTATTATTTGTTTTTCCATAATTCCAAGCAATCAAACCCTAAGATTTGTTTCCCAAGCAAAAACTTAAAAAATACTATCAAATTTAAAAGGGTCTAAACATGTTTGGTAATGTTGTTATATTTATTGTTTAAGCCGTTTCACAACAAACTAATTTCAGTTCACAATGCTTGGAAAAGGGGTTTTTGTTACATTTAATTTTTCACCACTTTCACTAACTATTAGTATTGACCAATGTATTTATTCTGATACAGAAGATTTTGAACACGACATCTGCAACCATGAAATCCGAGTAAATATCTGTGACCAATGTGTTTCTCGAAAACTGTGAAAGTACTTAACTATCGGTGAGTCTGTTAATCTGATCCATTAGTGTAAGTTACTAACTCTCAATAAATGGTGATTGGTTTGAACTTTTATAATATTCCTCTGCTTATATATAATAAAATCTATATTGAGTATTACCTTTAAATTATGATTTTTAAATGTATCTAGTAATTTCATATTCAAAGTCTTGGTCGCAGTCGCTGTCGATTACCTGGGAGTTCGGTTGAATGGTAGTTTCTTGTGGGGCAGTCATATAGAAAAACTTTCTGCCATCTTGTCCAGCAACAACTTGGTTCTTAGGAACATTTCTGTATTCAACAATACTCAATTGTCAAAAATTGTATACTTTAGTTTGATAGAAAGCCACATTGGGTACTCAATCATGTTTTGGGGACTCTCCAGTAAAAATAATTTAAAAACGATTTTCTCATTCAAAAGAGATCAATCTGTAGTATACTAAACTAAAACCCACAGACTCTTGTTATGATCACTTTTTAACTTTAGGTATTATGACCGTTCCATCATTGTACATGTAAGAAGTAATTTCATACGTTGTAGACAATAAGCTTTTACCCGCACACACTCATTCCTATAACACAAGGAACAGGCATCTGAATCCTTCTGTTCAACATAGTCTGAAAATCTTTGAACAGAAGCCTGAATACATCGGTCTTAAACTTTTCTCAAAACTTCCTGGTGAGCTGCAGAATCTGGCAGATAAAGCTAAAACCTTCAAGATTAAACTGAAGGAATATATGATAGCACAACGATTTTACGAAATCCCGAATTTCATTACAGGGTAATTTCCTTTTACCCATCATGGTTTTCTTTTCTTATCCATTTAACCTTCTTCTCTCCTGCAATCCCTAATACTCCCTTGACATGACTCCTGTTGGATTCGAAGAACACAAGACTGGTCTTATACCCGGTGAAGAGGGACTACAAGACGACGTCATAGGTAAAGGTAAAGGTAAAGGTTTAAGTTACAAAATTTCTTCACAAAAAAGTTTAAGACCGTATAATTTATCTTCTCATTAAGTGTACTTAATTTATTAATATTGACTGACGTGATAATATTTCTCTAATCTATTAGCCTGCAAAAAACATTTGTAGCTATATTGTTTCCCTCTGATTTCCCTTTACTTAAATTTGCAAATAATTATTGTAATAAATTAACTAGATAAGGGAAAGAATAAAGAAAAATAACAATAATACTTGAAAAAGAAGGATGTTATATTTTAATGTTTAATACTGTTAAAAACAACATCGGATAGTAGTAACAAAAGAAACTTTTGAACGATTTTAATTTGTGCATCGAAAGAATAGATACAACCAAAATATAAAAAGTACAATATACACAAAATCGATACTGTACAAAATATTTAATTAGCCATTAGTTAGATTTCTTGAGTAAATATTACCTCCTACTTACACAGATTTATTGCGACATGTACATGGTTTAGTCTAGCTATAATCAAAGCTTACATATGTAATATAATATAAATAAAGTTTGTACAAAAACCTAACCTAAAAGTATGTTAATAGCTGAAGTGCAGCTTGGCTCCTGGTAACAAGTTTGGCCCAGCTGTGTAAGTCTGGGCCGCTCTGCAATGCAAATTATAGTCCAACATTCTCATTTGACATTTCACATGGTTGATACATCTCATAGAAAAGAATACCATAAGGCATTCAATCATAGTATAGTACCTTGTTAGGTCGTAAAATTCTACCTCATGACTATCATGACACAAATGTGGGAGATTTTAAAGCAAAAATCGACATTTTTCATTTTATTTTGTGAAGGAATATTATAAAACATATCAAACTCTTAAGGTCATCGCCCAAATGATTTTGAAGCTTTTTAGAATACATTTACAAGTTATGAACGTTTGGATGACATTAATTTGAAATGGTCAGATTTGAATGTATGTTAGAATAGCTTGATTTCCTTGCATGTTAATACTGCTAATACTCATTATTCATAATATTTGTAGAATAATTTTTGACATATTTGTTTAAGAAAAACATATTTTTATTATATTTATGACAATTTTATTTTTTGAACGCTGTGTTTGACAAAATGGAATAAATTACATAACGATTTTTTTATTGTTGGATAAACATGACAAATCTCCAACAGAAATTTAATTTTTAACTTTTTAGTAATACGGCCCTTCACATTTAAGTTTGACGTAAAAAAAGAAAAAAACATGTAAGCTATTATGGATGACAACCGTTTACAATATTAGTAAGGAACTCTGTTAAGCTGGGTTGTGCTTAGATAATGTATATTTATAATCTGTTTATCCTCGGTATAATACATCGTATATACATCCATACCTAATAAATATTAAAGAAGCATTGGGTGCAGTTTGTTGCTAATGCCCTAGTTACTTATATAAACTGTACAAAACCAAAGAATCGAAGTCGAAATAACTTTAACTAAAGGAATGTTTGGACAATAAGCTTAGTGAACTATGAACTCTTGGTTCGGCAACTTATCAGTCTTGTTTATCATCTACATTGCCTTACTCTACTAGGGTGATGCGTTGTTAAATACAAAATGAGCTCAGACGGTGCATTCCATAAATTACGTTAATACACAAAATAACACTAGAATAAAATATACAACATATACATATGACGTAACAACTTATCCTACCTTAAATAAAATTCATAACTTTATTCTTAAAGAATCAGTGTTGCTAGCCCATCTACTTTGAACTTTCTAAAACTCGACTTTTGAAGTTTAGAAAGATTTTATCAATATGACAAATTGTTAAAAATTAATATAAAGTGCAATAAGTCTGATTTTCATATATTATATTTTCATTCAGTATAACAATACATATAATTTTTTACTTATTTTCACAAGATTATGTAGTTTGAGTAGCATATATTTCCCAATATTAAATTACATTTAACAATATAACATCGGTTTCTATTATTTTATTGTCAACAATAAGACTTTGTTTTGAAACTTTTTACACTGTGATCGGTTATCTTTGAAAATGACTAATTAAGCTCGTTCATAAACAAAGTTAAGTGTATCGCAAGAAGCTAATATTTGGCATTATACCCTGATGGGTGTCGTCAGAGTAGTCGTCCATCGGTTTTGAGTGAGAATTATTGTCAACATTGGTGTAATGCGATCATTGCTTCTCATTATTGTCCTACAGTAACATACATAAAGCACATTCATGTCCACATTGAAAGGCCGATTGTTGTGGGGGACAGCGGCAAGCCCAGCTCAGCGCTATCGGTCAGATCTACGGTACGGACATCGAACATAGAGCGTATACAAAATGCTGTAACTGTGCCAGTATATACAGTAAATACACGAGTCGGAGGGGCTGGCTAGCAGGGCGGGGCGGGAAGCTAGCGTCTGGATGCTAACAATCTGTACGGCTCGGCAATGCGCGGCTCCTCACCGTCCGCGGGGCGAGAGCCCGATACTGTGACGCGGCACACAAAACCGCGAACCCAACTGTCTCTACGGGTAGTTCACGAACTTCCGATGGTGGTTCTTATGTCTTATCCGAGGCGTCGTCGTCCTCCTCTCTGGTAGCGCCCACAGCTTGCTGAACGGTGACTTCCTTAGCACGGTGTCAGCAGAGTCGTTATACTGTCCTCCACCCCCACCCCCGGCCAGGATTTTGTTGTGGTTCTCGATGTTGAACTTCTGGTCCAACTTGATGAAGTTTAAACACTTGGGGTTGTGCGGCGTGGAGGTCCCTCGCAGTGGCTTCCCCCGTCTGTTGAAGCCGATGTATCTGGTCTCGTCCACGACAGATCTGAACCTGTTGTAGCCTGTTTGCACCATAATTTCGTAGAACTGACACATCGCCCCTCGGAACCTCTTCTGCAAACAAAAAATAATAATCCTGTAGTAAATCTATTCAAAAAGCTTTTTGTAATTTGAGTAAGCCAAATTCAAATAATTTTTTATAAAAATAAGGGGATAAAAACCAAATTGATAATTTTTAAGTGTCATCAGAGGAAGAGTATAATAAAGATGGCACTATTTTGGGATTTAAATCCAATGTGTTGTGGTCTATAAATAAATATTCATTTTTTATTTAAGAAATTTGACAGAAACCAAGTGTGTATAGTAAAGTTTTGGTGGGACGGTTTAAAGAAATCATTGATGATTGTATGTCCCTAAATCTGTATCCCCAAATTTAAACTGGGGAACAAATTTTTCTTACTTGTCCAAGTAACAAAAATTAAGACACCGCTATGTACTAAAATAATTATATATGTCGTAGCATACAACTCTCAAACTGATAGAGCCCTGAATAATCGTAGAATTGTAATGCCTGAACTCCTAATTTGCTTTATGCTCGATTAGCTAACTATTTAAATTTAATTTTTATGACTTCTATTTTTACTGAAAATAGGATAAATTTTATAAAAATTAACAAAATAACATCGCCAATTTTTTAGTATGGATATTTTACTATTTATTGTGAGTTATAATACCACAATCCCTCCATGGTGGCTACTTTAAACTCAAAATTTGGGAGTTTAACCATTAATATTTCACTATAATAAGGAGAGAGGAGAGTGAAAATATATGTATTTTTAAATTTTACATTACTGCAATATAATGAAAAATAACTTTGGACAAGGCTTCTTAATTATTTTTTAGTTAGTAAATAAAAAGGCCGTCACAAAATATTCGTCACTTTTTATTCAGTATTAATATGAATTATTAATTAAATTATACATAATGACTGACAGATATTTGATAGTTATCATCCTTGGTTAAAACATAACTCTGAAGTCTAAGAGTTATACACAGATTTCTACCAATATGGATTAAATGCGCCATCCACTAAGACTTACTGGTATAAAAAGACACAATAGTCCCTTTATTTGTGTTTTAGAATTATTATTTTAAATATATTTTATAATTAACAAAACGTGGCATAAAATTTAATATAGCAGTTAAACGAAGCGCTTACTCCATAGGCACATAGGAACATTTTATTAAACATTATAAACAACACAAGACAAAGAGCTTCAAATACAAGTAGGGATTACTTCTACTTATTGCTAACATGGAAGAGACTAATTTAATGAACTACTCTTCCCTAATGAAGATTATTTAATTCACAGAGTCATAAATAAATCAAAACGTTTTGTAAATGTATATTTCATTGTCTCTGATTTAATTATGCTTTGATTTTTATCATTGCAAGTAATTTATTATATGTATTTCTCTTACACATTTGGCGTACATATGCACAGTATCTTGGTTAGTAAACTTCAGATTAACTGACGTTTACGTAATCATAGTCTCACAAGTGTTCCTATAATCAGTCTTCAAATAGAGTTTCATTGCACAAAACAAATTATTTATTGATAATGCGAGTGTTTGATTTTTGTTTAAATTATGCTGAAATTCATAAATAAGTAAAATAACTTAGGTTTGATGTATGTAAGTTGTATGGATTTAAGATGTGTTTAAAAACATTGAATTTAATCAGCAATGCGTTTGCTTACCTAACTGTATTGGTAAATAACGTTCCTAAATATTTATACGTTTTAAAATTTGACAAAACTCTCGTTTGTAAGTAAAGTAAAAATGTTTTCCACACTATTAATGGTGCTTGTATAAAATGCTCATAATTGAAAAATCTATGTAAAAAATGTTAACCATTATTGTTCAGGTGACGGCTAAGTACTAATAAATTTGATAGTTAATTTTTAGTGCTTGGTTTGTTTATTTGTTGATTGATTTTTAAATTTAGTGTTAAAATGTTAGATTTATATTACGATTTGTTATGTAACCCGAACTACTAATCCGTGATTACATTCATACCTACCGAGCCTACGAGTTTCCACTTTTGGTTGAAGCAGAGAAACCTTTTAGACTCCTCTGCGAAGATGGTCAGCTTGACACTGAAGTCTAGGGACCGAATTGTCAGATTCCCTGTAAAAGAATTACAAAATTATAGAAGTAGCTGGTCGAGCAGACAATTCTAAGTTGAATTTTATTTTACTATGCAAAGGAAACTTTATTTTACTTTTAAATGGTTTATGGAAAAATTTAAAAGCCAATTAAAAACAGTGACATGCTTAGATTGTATGCCCTCAGTTAGCTAAATTCTTCATCTAGAAGTGAAATATGACTAAGAAAGTTTATGTATAATGAATACAGTGTAACTGAACAAATAAAACTAAAAACTACATTCCAGATTAATAAATTTCAGAAAAACATGTTGAATTACACATGAAGAATGTACTGTTTTTTATGTATATTTTTATTTGTTAGGAGTTTTTGTGTTTGTTGCAACAGTAAAATATTTTCCTAAATGATTGTCTGGTTTTTAAAGCCTTGAAACATTTATTAAATTATAAATAATATGTCAATTAAATAGAACATTTTTTTCTTTGATGCATTCGCTAGGGAACTATAGTAGCAAATGTCTAACTATAAAATCGTAGTGTATAGAGCTTGATTTTTATATTTAGTGGAGAACAAATCTATAGTTACTGTCTGGTGATGTAAAGATTTTTAACCTGATAATTTGTATACATGTGTACATTGTGTTTATAATAAAATAGTTTGATAGTTTAACATAGTATAATATTCATAGATGGTTACTGTGCGGTGTTGTATATATTATAACCTGATTTGTAAACATATTTACATTGTTTCTGATCTTAAACTTAAATAAGCCATATTTATTTATAAGTAAAATGCTTTATTGGGATTTTATAAAGGCTTATTTATTTTTTGGTTTTTTCCTGTCAGTTCCAAAGTTAAATATATTAAGTAAATACAAGAAAAATAAATAAGCCTTTATAAAATCCCAATAGAGCATTTTATTTATAAATATTTATATTGTGTTTGTAATAAAATTCGTATAGTATGGTAACATTCGTAGATGGTATCACCAGTTTGAAAATTTAGATTGCCTGTGTAAAAGGTGACCAATAGTTAGTGAATTCTGTCGAGCGTCTTTTAAACAGTAAGGACGAAACTATAATCGGCGTTGCTATGTCAAACTCTACAAAACATCCCATCCAAAATCATCATTACACAGCTTATGGGTTATTACCATCATGGAGCGAAAAGTTATGGTAAAATGCACCAATAAAAAGTTAGTGTGGTACGTAACACTTTAATATTAAATTGAGGACTAAAATACACCCAAGTTTAAATACTATAAAGTATGATATTTGTTCAATATTTTAGATATTACCAACAAAATAAGTTTTGTTCTTAATTGTAAAGTAAATAATTTTAAATCAAATAATTAATGTAATTATCCTTCTCTAGCAGCATTTTTAAAGGTCTTAAAAACCATACAAATCCTTATTGTTTAATACTTATGATGATTTATGATAACTTATTTTTCATTTTTGGTGGGTCAGGGATTTTTATACAGTGCAAGATTTGATCAAATATTACAAAATTAAATTATAATTAAGGATGAAAGCAATACAAATCAAGGGTTTAGCGACATAATTAAAGACAGGTTTGTTTATGAAATTAAATTTTACATAATTTATTTACTTAGTTTTAAAATACAGACTTGAACATTTCAAAATTACACTATACCAATCCTCAACTTACAATACAAATCCCAGTAAACAGAAGAAACATATGTTTTAAAAAATACAGAGTGTTTCCAAACAACCTGGAATATTTAATATGTTCCTTAGCTCAAGGAATTTAGTGATAAAGGCTCGTGCAAAATATGAACTTAATACAACCATCCATTGAGGAAATAAAAATTGTTATATGTAAAAAACAAAATGGTGGCTTGCGGCTTAATGAAGCATATAAGACCCCTGTTTGCATGATGTTTTATACTGTCTCGCCATGAGAAACCGATACATAAAATATTTTTAGGTTGTTTGAAAACACCCTGTGTAATATTCATTAAATATTCAAAAGGAATTTTATATAGTTAAAAATGCGCCAAAGGATCTGCTTTAATTAATTTTGGAAAACATTTTTTTTCTAAGCTTCAAAAAGGATGATGTTGAAAATACTGGGTACAACAAGATTGAAGGATGATCAATTTCAATTCTCAATACCATGGTTCCTTAGAAACTAATATTTATTTGAAGCCACAACAACAGCTACAAGTTGATGCAATTCCCAAATAATATTGAGCAGTCTTACGTTTTGTTAGTTTTTAATTCGCTCAGTTTTTAATATAAGGCTTTTTTCCTAAATTAATATTATTTTGGTATATATATATATTTTAAGTAACGCTTTGCTATGTTTTACATTACTAATTTATGTTATCTATGAGTTAAACCACAACATACTGGTGGGATATTTTTGTTTAGCTTTCTCCCCGAACTAATTCGTTTCCTAATTCTTTTTCAGTCCGGGCATTACTTTAGACCCATAAATTATCTCGTCCCACGAGCGCCGCGGCTGACGCTACAGTCGTGAGTGTTGGTTTTACAACACCTACCGTCCGTCAGCCAGGCTGACGCAAATTGCGCTTCTCATCAACTTCCGAAAACACTATCTGTATAATAACTTGTTCCCGCTAATCCGAAAATATTCAACCTCCCGCGGTTCCGTCGTTGTTTTGAATTAATAAAATAATTCCGAAACCGAAACCACAACAATTAATTGAATAAACATCTTGGGCGTCCTTGCCTAGTTTTAAACAATCAAGGAATAGGCCAGGGTTTAAATTAATTCAGCCAGTTGTGTGAGCAGGCTCAGTTTGTATTCCGGGGAACAATGAATTATTAATTATGGGGTTCGAGTGTTTTCATAGTGGTCGGGCAACTTGTGGCTTCAAGGGTCACTACTTAAAAAACTACCAAACATCGAAGTCACTTTTGGTATCTCAATTTTTTCTCACAAAACATATTCGTAAATCTTTTAATATTAGATTTGTTAACATACCTTTTATCCCATTTTTAATTTAAACGAATTTGAATGATGAGCAATTTTAAAATTTGTTGAATTAAAATTCAAATTAATTTTTAACACAGTTGTTACATGTATTAAGCTTATGCAATTTATTTAAATGGCCATATTTGTCTTTTTATGTGGATATTAAAATAAATGTTTCACTATCCTCTGTTTATGAGATATCCAGGCAAAAGGAATACTTTTGCATGTTATATGTATATTACTGTCGAAGATAGCATACACATACTAATTAACTCTTTTTGAATACTAGAAAAAAAATTAAAAGATGGTAGTAGGATTTTCATGGATAACTCCAACAATTTAATTTCCTAACTTTTGTCTTATACTAACGATTTTATGTGCAAAATTTTAAATTTTAAAGTAGTCATAGCGTCGTGAAAGACAATATAAATTACAGGCCTACCAACGTAATTTTCAATTGCTACAAGATTTATAGTACATAAATTCAACATTCAATCATGCAGCTTTAGACACACATTTCAAGCATTCGCTAGAAAACGTTTTAGTTGTAAACTGATCCGATGTTTCCACATATTAGAGGATATCTTATTCGTCCGAGGTGCCAAAAACCAGCCGAAACCCGACACTAACCGTATTTACCAAATAAACTCTTGAGACCCGTCAAACCTTGGATTTTTACGAATCACCGTGGACCGCAAATACAGACAGGACGGGAGACGGGAATGTGAGAAGAACTAATGGGAGAGGCGAGAATCAATAAGGCGGGATTCCTCGAATGCGCCGTCCGTCCGTCCGCCCGTAGAGGTCTCCACCTGTACACCGCCGGCCTGTGCCTATAGTGATGAATTAAACTGTTACCTTTCGTCAACGGTTTTAACCGTAACGGTTACTTTTTATTAACGTGTTACTTTGGAACAATTAACAACATAGTTTTCAAAGAACTCCAAACGCTGTTCTGGCAAACCGTTCCTTTATAACTGTAAATGCAAACCGTTCCTAAAATCGTTTTAGCCTATCTCGTTACTGAGGAACGATTTATGTACTCGGTTGAGAAGAACATAAAGATGTTTTGTTTCTGGTTGTATACGTATTCGATATGAAATTACAGCTATCGTTCTTATCTTTATGGCAATTAAGGTAATTTTATAAGGATTGCAAACATATCATAATAATGTTCTACGTTGTTATTTCAAGAGTGGAAATGGAGAGCACTATGACCAATAGCATGGCCAATCCGGAAAAATAACGCTAGTGAAGGAGTAATAGTTTTCTTTTTCATGCTAGTGTCCTCAAATGTTGTTATCAGCCATACTTATCACACTTAATAGATGACTAGTTGTTACTATGAGAACAGCCAGTTATTTTCTTATTACAGAACTGTTTAAATGATAATTATTCGTACGCTAAAATTCTGTTTTATGTGAATTTATGACGTTTTAGACAGTAACTGTTACTTTTCAAAGCATTTATCTGATGTAACAGTTATTTTTTGTGAAAAAACGTTCATCACGACAAAGCACTGAGCTGACATGTACAGGCAGTGGGGCAATTATAAAATGTGAATGCACTTGTAGACATGAGAAATCTAAATAAAATATGTAGATTCTTAGTTAAGGTTCAAAATATTGCTTTTAACCACCCAAACTGTGATAATTCTTTTACGATATTTTTCATGTTAAGATTTTTTCTAAAAGACCAGTGCTAATACATATATAACTATTCTTACGAGGGAATTCTTTACCTGAACCGCAAAAGTGTTATGATACTGAAAACATTTTAATTGATGCATTTTTATTGCAATCCTGACAGTTATTTCAATTACAAATCTAAACTCGATCCATTCCATGTATTAAGTGAAAACTCGAGAAACTACTCCCTTTTGTACGAATTGTGAGTGCAAAAGTGTTAAGCACATAAGTAAAATGGGATGTTAGGTTTAACAAAAAATATTCTCTACCTGTACATCCGATCAACAAATATTATTTTAAATGATCATTTTAGGTTATGTGATACTTGCTTTTTTTACCTTGTGTAATATCCTGCACAGAACACTATTGCGAATTCAAATAACTTAAAGGAGGTTATGATTTCAACAGTTTTTACAATTCTAGATGGAACCTAAAATTAGGTAATAACAAGTTCAAGTTTGACTGGTCAAGCAGCGCAGGTCCGGGCGGGGGACAAGACGGTCGCTGGTAGTTTTCAAATATTGGAAGAGCGAGGTGTAGCCGGTGCGGCGGGCCTGTTTGTGAACGCTGTAAAAAATAACCCCTTTAAAAGCAATCATCGATGTTTGTTTGTCCGTGTGTCAATAGATAAAGGAATGTTCAGGTCGGCGCGGCGTCCTCCACTCCTCCATTCATCCATCGGCTCTCGGCTTTCTACTACACTAATTTGGTGCTCGCCATTCACTGTGACTTTTAGTGACAAGTTTCTATACCCTCAAAGCTGTTTACCCGTTGAAAATTTAATTACATTTTATTTTTGTTAGCACTACTTTATCTATTTCAGTGATACCACAAATTGACATGGCATGTATCAAAAATGTTTGTCTGTTTTGTTCTCGGCAAAACATGACATTATCACAGCATTTATTGACATTGACAGAGATGGACCACAGGAGTAAATATTGAAATTAGGCTTTTAAAACCCGCTATGAAAAAGGATTGCTATATTTTCCGTGAAGATCACATTGTAATCTAACATCTAATTCCCCCTTTTAGCTAAAACAGAAATATATTCTGAACAATAGCTTAGCGATTGACAATGCAGCGTTGCGAATAAAAATGTTAATTCAAATCTCATAACCTTAAGAGTGAAGATTTTACTATTGGTTTCATAATATTTCAGCGCAGGATGTGGATTGAATAACTTATTTTTAATTACGTTTTAATTTCGTGAATAGAGTGGTTATCTACACTTATTTAAATTATAGTCCTCGTTTTCCCTAAAAAAAATTCGTTTTACTGAATAAAAGTAGAAATTATCGTAAAAAAGGTTAGAAAATCTTTCGACGCTTCTTCTATATGTTACCTTTTGTATAATTTAATTTAAATTTAATTTATAAATTGTTTGTATGGAGTGGTGTTTTCCAATAAAAACATCTTATACCGCGTGTTTCCAAACATCTAACTAATGGTGAACATATGTGTGGATGAAAATTCAATCAGTTGGGTGTAAAATCGCTCACGTCGCAGTGCGATCGGCCGGTCAATCCAGCACGTCCGACCTGATTTTGAGCCGATCGGGTGTGGGGAACGACTCTAATTAATATTTCAGACGCAGCCTCCGATCGGATCCGATTTGACCCGATCGGCTGACTTGTTTGATTCCAAACTATAAAATAGTGTCGGCATCCTCATCATTACCACTAAGTACCGTGAACGGTGTTTATTCAGACAGTTAATGAGATACTGGCGACCATTAACGGCTAGGACGAAAGATTGAAATATAGGATAGATCGCTATTACCTAAAAGCTCCGAGGGGATGTAATCAACGAGCGGCTGCCATTTTACCTGTGACGTCGGTCCGGAACGTATCATTATCGTCGGCGCAGGAAAGGACCGAGAATTAAAACTAAATATCAGTTCTACAAAGTTTTAACCGGCAATTAAAATAGCCGAGTGGATTGACCAGGGAGTGACTTATTAGTACGGTAAGTAGGGGGTAATGGAAGGGTTCAGCGGCAAAGCGATCTTCCGCACCTTATGTGGATTACCATGTAGGAATTACCAATGAAAGGAATAAATGATTGATTATTGTTACTTTCCGATATAGTGAGTTAAATTAGTTCAAATCAACGATTTTTGCTCACATTTCTGCTCCGCATCCTTACTCAACATAACCTTACATGTTTAGTAGAGACATAGATCTATATTATTTACAAGACTTAATTGCGTCACGTCAAATGGTTTTGACTCAAATCTCTAAGGCTTTGTTTGAGAAAGCACTTGAATTTAAAGACATAATCTCGTACCTCAAGCCATACTGTTGTAACACATTTTCACTAAGACGGTCCAGTCACGGTCAGGTAACTAAGAAACGTTCTTAGTCCACTAATTAATCCCCAAAAATCCACTAATTATAGTATTTGCACCACATTTTCTTTCGTAAAGACTCCATTTTCCTTAGGGAGTGGAAGCTGTTTTTCCAGTCAAAGTAGAAATTCTCAACGGTAAGTTTGCAAACCATTACGACTTCGTTCTGCCTTTGTAATCGCATGTCTCACTTATCGCTATTATGTTAATGTTTGTTTTGAAACGGACATGGGCGTCTATTGTTTCTATTGGCAATGTCAAAATGTAAATCTTCGTCTCCTCTTAACCTTGACATGTCTCTGGTGTTTTATTTCTTCAGTAACTTTCACAATATTTGCCTAACACTGAGATCGAACAAAGTAAAGTATTCATTTGCATCTTAATTTAAACACATTTTGAGGAAGTTTTTCGAGATGAACTGTTAAAATTAAATGGTGGAAAGCAGATCTTTTTATTATTTTAACACCTTACATAAAGTGTAACGGGTGTAATTGTATTACCATAAAAAAATTACATTGCTTCTTTTTCATTGTCATAAGAGATGGAGGACGAACAATTTTATAAGAACGGAACATTATAAACTATCAGATATAACATTATATAGTAGCAAACCGTTTTGAAGGGGTTTCAATTTATGTCAAATGTGTTTAACCACCATTTCCTTCTTTTTCTTCGTTAGTTATCTGCAAGCTGAGCCATCTTCACCTTTGGGCTATTAGCGCAGTCGACAATGTTAACCATACGGCTTTTATGCGATACATGGTATTTTATTCCTTGTTTTGGACGCCGTTTTTCGCCCTAAACAGGGAAATACGGAGGCATGTTTTCAGTATTTTTACAGGGGTGAAGATGACTCTTAATGTTGGATGTGAAACCATTCAGAAATGAAAAACAAACTCTACAACACACAAAAATGTATTTTCTGTTATACTGCATAGGATACAGAAAGTAAATTCATGAGATGAAAAATGGCAATCGATTTCTACCGGACAACGATCATCATCAGGCCCAAAGAGAGAATTCTCTTAAACCTTAAAAACCACCTAAAATCTTTCATTATCTATTACTAATATACTAAACTCAGTTTACGATGGTGTTTTAGACATACAGGACTGTCCAGTTAATTATATTAAGTTGGCATACTAAGAAAATTTTACTTAGAAGAAATCTTATTCATTAAATTAATTACATTAAAATAAATATTTTACACACTTCAATATTTTGTTGAATTTTAAGTGTTTCTAAACTTTCAAGGTGAGAAACATTTCATACTTCGGCCCATCATTTGTTCATAACTTTTCCATCAGCACAATTTAATTCGAGATTGATACTTCTATCTTTTGCCGATTCTAACCCTGATGATTCTCGAGAGTGACGAAAGTGTCCGGGGCCCGGCGCGAGGCTACACTGTAGGTGACGAAAGTGACCGTGGTGGCGGCGCGAGGCTACACTGTAGCTGATGGACACTGGCCGCCTGCATCTCCGTCACAAATCTCTCTCATTAGACTGCGAGAGGCTAATGAAGCTGTCGATGGGATATATGACGCCGATACCGGGCCCAGATTGTGACCGGAGCTGATCCATCGACGCCCAATTATGGGGCTTCATGCTCCCACCGACGACCGCGAATCTCTAACACAACTGCTCTAGGAGCTCCTTGATGAAAGGTCGAAAACTTGATGTCTCCCACCCAGTTTAAATCCACCTTTCAAGCTTTTAAACGCAAACTATCGTGTAAAACAGATTTGCTTTTGATAACGGAAAAAATTAGTAATTTTTATTTTTTTAAATACATGTAGATGGCTATTGATACTTTTCTCTATAAACAATTGTGAGACAATCAATAAAGAGGGGATTTATTGCTAAAACCCTAGTAGATCAACATGTAAAGTAAATATTTTGACAGAAGCATTAATTGTTTAGTCCTAAAATTACGAGAGAAGCGTAGTTTATTTGGCGCCAGCCCAACTTTTTATGGAATAAAACTATTGAATTTATAATGCAAATTCGTCTGTAAACGTAGTTCTTTGAATTTTTATTAATTTTTAAGTTGCAAATTGTACTAACGAGGTGTATCTACAGACGGATAAACATTCAAAAACCTAAAATTGTTTGTATAGTGTTTAATTTGAAGCTATCAAACGGCTATCTGGTTACACGTGAAAAGTGAAACTAAAGCATAAGAATGGAAGACAAGTGGAGAAGGCGAGGCGGTGGAGGATGAGGTGGGACGAGAGTGTTAGCTCTTCACACGGTTGTCTACACATTAGCGGGTCCAGAACGGGATCCGGCGCTGGGGTACACGTGGACCCACGGGGACTACGGAACGCAGGAAAAGGAACAAGCTCTACACTCGTTGAGATTAACATTCTGGGCAAGAAGTACGATACAAGTTTAGATTTAAAAGATCAAAAAAGAAAATCCACGAAAGGTTGCATTAAATCATGCACTTGAAGTGAATTCCTGAACGAATAATCTGTTAATATTTAGTGGAAACAACGACTAACAACGAAATTTAATGATATTAAAAATTGTTTTAGATTGTAATAAAATCAAGGTTATCAATCCTATGTAATTACGGAAAATTGACAGTATATATTAGCTATAGTATACTGTTGGTGCATTAGGGAAATGAACTCAAAATCAGGAATAATGTTGTATATATTAAAGTAGATTCTCAGATAGTTTGATACTTACGAAATCTGTCGGGTATGTCAACATCGTCTGCGAGGACCCGTCCTCGCATGTCGACTCGCACTTGGCTGCTGCTGCAGTCGTTGTAAAGCCGCACGGACCGGACCATGGAGGGGACAGCGCCACAGATCACTACCTGCAATAGTGACGATCAGATGCAGTCATTGTAATGCAACGAGGAACAATGAAACGCAGTCATTGTAAAGCCGCACAGACCGGACCATGGAGAGGACAGCGCGGCAGCGCCTGCAATAGTGACAATCAGATGCAGTCATTGTAAGGCCTCAAGTAAAAAGGCTTTGAGAGGGTTAAACTTTTCACCCATATTTTTTTATACAATTTCTTTGTTTTTCCCAATTAGTTCAAAATAAGTTCTTTTTTATTTTAATTTAATTTTAGGACTATGATTGTGTTTGATAATTATAAAAATCCTGTAGGCCCTAATCTTGTCATCAAAACTACCGTTCGTACACCATACCTTTTTGATGACCCTTTTATTTTAAGCTAAAAACAGTCATTTGCTGAACGAAAAAGTGACTAATGGAGTATACCGTTTAACATTGTTCTTTTGGGGTAAATCAAAATCGGATAATGCCAACGCTATCAAACAGTCGTGTAGTCTCAAGGATTTGAAAATTTAGGACTTGAAGGCCTACTTCAAAAATAAGACTCAAGATACTCTGGCTTAGTCATTGCAAAGTTATTTAAATACTACAGTGAGTAAATCAGCCAGACAAATCACATGAATGCGTGATGAGCACAATTATTCTCGTTGACAGGTACTTCAATCATAACAATTGGTTTTTAAAAAGTAGTAAGAAAGCGTTATGGAACCATTTTGTATCATTTATGTCCACTGCCTATTATGTTATTTTCCTGCTTATATGTTTTCTTATCATCAATATTCATATGAAACCCTTTCCAAAAGTTGTTGGAAATACACAGAATTTATTGTTATTAAAGGTGTAAAGCTACCAATAATCAAAATCAAGCTGAAATTGCATCCTAAAACGGGTTACATTCCATTGTGGTATACAGGGTGTCCCTTAATTCTCGGAACAACGATATATGGCGTTATTGCTTAGGTCAAGACAAACACAATTCACCATAGAAACAATTGGCTCTCTGGTGTCTCAAATTTTTTGAGGCAACAGTTTTCATGGATATGGCATATAATATTTTAACTGGCCGCCACTTTAAAACGGATAATGATATTTAGGTAAAATTTTCTACAAAGATAGATAGGTAAAAACCACATACAGACGGATAGACAGGAAAACTCCAGAGACTTCTTAGTATCTATGTTCCTGAGGTGAACTGTGTTTGTCTTTACTTAGCAATAACGCCAAATACCGTTGTCCAGAGAGTTACGGGACCCCTGTATGGTAAAAAACGACAACACTTTTAAAACCTTTACAAAAATTCAACGAGAGCACAGTCTAGGCAAAGATCCGAGATCAGATAACCACATTTAAGACTGTACTCATCAAAAGTAAACAATACCACTTGTAGACAGCTCTGCAAACAAAATTCGGAGCGAACACCGAAAAGCCATTGAGAGGCGTGGCTCTAATCAAATAATCCCCCTGATACGGCTGTTGGGAATAATACGTCTAGCACTAGCGACTAGCGACTAGCAGCATGATGATATCTGTCCAACAAACAGAGTTATCAGCAATCGTGTTTCGCAACTAATCCGCCAGATCGATCTCTCTCTCGTCAGTCTCGATCGTCGGTTCGGGGGATTCAATCACGGGGGATTAGCAGCTGGGGAAACAGAGATAACACCGCGTGAGGTTTTGTAAACCGACTCTTCACACCATTCATTTTTTGCTGTTGAAAATAACGAATTATCTGGTTCCAGGAATGTTTGAGTGTTTATGAGAAATAAACGGCCGTGAGCTTTCAACGTTCACTATGAGTAGTAAATTATGCCAATTTTCGGTATTTACTCATTTTAATCATTTGTTTAAAATCTATTTAATTATTTTCAGTTCTTTATTTGTTACTGACTAAGATGGAACCACATACAGTATTTTGAAAAATGACTTAAATTAGACTAGTTTACTCCTTAACCTCGTCAAGGATTTGCCACTCTTGACTCTGCAATGAGACTGCCGTTCATAAACAACTGTTTATGGAACTAACCTTTTGCCTTTCTCCATTGTTCAGAGAACCACATAACTGTATTAATATTTACTATCCGATTTCAGTATTAAAAACCTTTACAAAAGTTTTGAAAAAAATATGTGATTTAGGAACATGCACGGTTTAAAAGTGTTTAAAACAATATTCGTTACGAATCCAAATTCCGATAAAAATAATTTTTCATCAAATATTTAAATATGCACACCTTTGCATCAACATCTACGAGTAATTTTAAATTTACATAACGATTTAAGGCGGAATGTTTACTCACAATTGTAAAAAAAACTGCCACCATCTAATAAAAATTTATACCTGTTAACTCTAGTAAAAATTAACAAATAACATTCTCAAGCAACGAATATTTTACACCAATTAAACCCAAACTACTCAAACCAGCTGAACGCCGCAAAACATGAAAC
>CM061531.1:31796053-31831922 GCA_030545055.2 Neoaliturus tenellus | reverse complement strand
ATTAAACCCAAATTACTCAAACCAGCTGTACGCCGCAAAACATGAAGCGAGCAGCTATGATGAATGAGTATCTGAATAACAGGTGTGCGGTGCAGGAAAGAATAATTACAACCGAGTTGACAGAGGAGGTGGCGGTTTGGGCCTTGTAATTGTCGAGAATACCGACTAATGACAGGTGTAAGTGGCGGTGTTACATATGCAAGTGCCAGAGCGGCGCGGCGTGCCAAAATACGACTGTTACAGTTCATACGTTCCGGCACTCCTATTGCTTGTAACAACATTAACACTTGTCGTCCGCTACTTGAGTAGGAAATGTATTTCACTAGTAGAGAAACCGGAGTGAAAACTCATAAGTTTAGAGTTAAAACATAGGGATATTTTCTGTTTATCCACGGCGTGTATGAGTGGGGAAGAACGAACTGAATGAATGTTTCTTCATATAGCAAAATCACGTTTTACTAATGGCTTTTACGTAGTAGTCAAAATATCAAATACTTAACAAAGCCTCGAGTGAGGAATGGTAACAAAACTTGGCACAGGGGAAATTTACGTAGTCTACTCTTCTACTCTCAAACGTTAGTCAATGGAAACGAGGCTGTTATCTGTGAAAAATTATCGTGAAGTTTCTTACACTTCATTGTAGGTTAGCAAAAATAAGTCAAACACAAGCATATTAATGAAGAATCTACCCTGTCGTGCCAAAAAATTTTAATATATTGTTTATAAAATAGTGTAAAAAAGTTAAAATTAATCATAGTTTTCTAATAATTTTAAATGTGCAGGATGATTAAGATGTATTTGCCACATACTCTCCGGTAGGCCCGAAAAGATTTTCGTTTACGAGGTTGAAGCTGGAGTGTGCCATAGTCTATTGCATTAAATAACTTATATCATCCAAGCTCTCGTGTATTTATCTAAAACTAGTTATATATTTACGTAAATCGTTTTTATCTAAACACATTGTGTTTGTTTTAAAGATTTGATATATAAAGAAAATCTCCGGCTAAAAACCATTGCTTAAAAAAAATAACGAAACAGCATACAGTAAATTTAGTTACAGATCTAAAAACTATTAAAAAAAAGGCTAAACAAATTTATCGTCCTCTAAAATTACACTTACAGAGGCAATTAGTCTTACAAATCACAATAGCTGATTGCGACTACAATCCTTGTGACTTTACAGTTTTAATAACAGAAACCAAAACAAGGCTGGGTGGCAGATTAGTTATAGTGCTTGCCTTTGAATCCAAAGGTTGACGGTTCGATCTTGAGAAAAGTTAGTAGCTTTAACCTTTAAGGTTCATGACTTTAGAACCTTTAAAGGTTCTATTCCGAACCCAGTTGCCATTTGTCATTGGGCTATTAATTAATTATGCTTTCTAACAACTGGTCGATCTTAGATAGAAACAGGTCTTGGGTTTTGAATATCCCAAGGGAACTTACTGCTACAAAATATTTCAACGACCAATGTGATACCAACAATGGAACTTCCTGCTACCAAATATTTTAACAAACAGTGTGAAACAAACAAGGAAACTTCCTGCTACCAAATATTTCAACGACCAGTGTGATGGCAACAAGGGAACATCCAGCTACCAAATATTTCAACGACCAGTGCGATACCAACAAGAAACTTCCTGCTAAAAAATATTTCAACGACCAGTATGATACCAACAATGGAACTTTCTGTTACCAAATATTTAAACGACCAGTGTGATGCCAACAAGGAAACTTCCTGCTACCAAATATTTCAACGACTAGTGCGATACCAACAAGGAAACTTCCTGCTACCAAATATTTTAAAGACCAGTTTGATACCAACAATGGAACTTTCTGTTACAAATATTTCAACGAACAGTGTGAGACCAACAATGGAACTTCCTGCTACCAAATATTTCAACAACCAGTGTGATACCAACAAGGGAACTTCCTTCTACCAAATATTTCAACAACCAGTGTGATACCAACAAGGGAACTTCCTGCTACCAAATATTTCAACAACCAGTGTGAAACCAACGAGGAACTTTCTGTTACCAAATATTTCAACGAACAGTGTGATACCAACAATAGAACTTTCTGTTACCAAATATTACATTGAACAGTGTGATACCAACAATGGAACTTCCTGCTACCAAATATTTCAACGAACAGTGTGATACCAGCAAGGAAGTTCCTGCTACCAAATATTTCTACTACAGTATGTTAGTCGGTCGGAGAGAGGCAGGAATCTGTCCATCTAGGCCCATCAATCAAAACACGGCGTAATTTGGTTTGGCGAACTTGCCAGACCGATGACTGGCATAAAATTAAAATAAGTCAGGCGAGTGACAATCGGCCAAACGAGAACCTCGTGAGCGTGCGACACCATTGATATGCTAACAGGCCCCGGCCGCCTTGATAGATTCTTTATCAGTCATTATAGCGTGTAATTATGTGTACCCGGTTGACAGACCACAAAACATGTTTATTAACAGCTCTTGTCTTCCTTATAAATATCTCAATCAACGGAATGAATATGTTGATAGCGATTTACCAAATTACCATATTTATGTAAGCGAAGGTGAGTTCTTCTGTGGTCGTATTTGTTGTAAATACGTGTTTTACGCAGCAAGTCTTCGTAATTTATGTTGCTAGCATTAGCCTACACTATAATTTAGTAGGGGAAATGTCGCTTAGAAGGAAAATATTGTTTTGAATGGATAAAAATGGGGTTTGTTTAACTTAAATAATAAATGTTTAGCTCTTTTCATATCTGAATCCGACGACCAAAACTATTGGAACTACTGAAGATACATAATGTGAAAATATTTTTAATGTAAATAGCTGTGTTTGAAAACGACTATAGAGTTGGGTTTCGACGTTACGTACAATAATGATAAGGAAGAAAATAAATACTTATTTATACTAAACTACGTTTGTTTATTTTGCCAAAAAGTCTTTGTTAATTGTTATTGACATAATTTTTTATGTTGTTAGACTATAGATCTGTACGTGGAATATTTTAGACAAAGTCTGAAGATAATAATTGGTGATGAGCCGCTAAAAAGCAGCTAGATGATACCTGATGTTATGACTTCGCGACTTCACAGAAATGGAACTCAGCTAAGAACTGTACAAAGGTTGGAACGACTCTAGTTTCATGTCCAGGTGCCCGGCTTGAATAACTGGTTTCAAACATGATATGCACTGGATGTAAAGATTATTTACAGTAGTGTATTATGAATTAGTGTTTTCCCTAAGGTGCTGCTTTTCGCCACTTTACTGAAGGGTCTCTTTGACCTTAGGTTTTACTTGTTTGGATTGCAATTTAGGATGGAAATTTGCTTTTGGTAAAAGTTGGGTTTAAATTAACAAAATGTAAAAAAAGTCAACCATATAAAACTCACCATCAGGAGGCACAGTAACTTCGCAGAGACGGCTAGCTTTGGTAACCTGCAACAGAGAAAGAACAATAGTAGTGAATTTTACTTTGTAAATTTTCAAGTGTGGTGCAGCATATACCTATATCCATAGCGTACGCAATGTCACTACAGCCAACATTTTTAGTGAAGTTAATTTAGATATTAGGGGCCGTCCATAAATTACGTCATCGCTTTTTGGCCATTTTTGGACCCCCCCTCCCTAAAATCATAAAACCATCATAATTTTTCTGACCCCCCCCCCCTCTTGGGAAGATGACGTCATTTTTAACAAACCTCCGTTTTAAGTAAAAATAATGCTTTTTTGAGCGCTACATGATAAACAAGAAAAGATTGACCAATCAAATCTTAATTTACCTTCAGAAATAAAGCCAAAATGACTTTCTCAATGGAAAAATAAACTATAAAACAACGATTTAAAATAGTCTAATGTATTTTATAGATAATTATTTTATAATAGTTGAGTTGTGTTAGAATTTATCATTGTTTTACTGTTAAAATTTGATATAAAACATCATATTTAAAATGACGTCATATCAAATCCGACCCCCCCCCCCTTGCACATCACCTTACCGTCATTTTCAATCTGGACCCGACCCCCCCTATTTTCAGATGACGTAATTTATGGACGGCCCCTTACTGGCAATAACCGTCATAAGATCAGTGTTGTCTCTTCCACCCATGGTGTTTTTGGCTACAAAATTTAATTCAGTAGTTATATTTTTAAATTCCTCTCCACCTTGTAGTGGTCAAATGCGAGGCACTTTGTACTCTGCTCCACTTCTATCTAAAATGAGTTCTACCTCCACTCACTCACCAGGCCGGAGGGTGTTGCACATTGTTGTAAATTTAATGAACCGCAGTTTAGAAATTTAACACGTTTGGACAGTTATAAGCTAGTTTTGTTCAATTTAACAGCTGGAAAAATGTACACGAGGATGCCATGTATACTTTGAAGAGCTGTACGACGAAACAAGATTATCCCAGTAACAGAAAAATCCTGTGGCTCCAATCGATTCGTCGTCGATTTCAAATGAATACCCCGTATATAACAAAATTAAAAATGAATCTAGGACAAAAACAATTTGCCTGTAAAACAGTGATTGTTCTGAATTAATAAGATAATTTGAGAGTGTATCAGTATGTGAACAATATACGAATATATTTCCACATTTATTCCATGCAACTTTTTCAAAACTATATCACGAATTAGAGAGTGTTCATGACAATAACTGCAGTTATTGTAATCAATACAGTAGTGCAGTATCATAAGAAGTACTAGTAGACAGAGACAAAGAAAAAAGTTTCTCTGTCTCCAGTAGACAGAGAAGGAAAATAGTTTACACAGCGCTTAGCTCCTAGTTTAGAAACTCAAAACTAAAACTTTTTATGGTATTTTCTTTTCCCAAGCCTGGACGGTGTCTTCGTGCTCCGCCGCGGCGGCGGGACGTTAGTTCCTAATCCATCCACACCTGACCCCACCGTCAACTTCAACCTTCGCTCCGTGGGCGCCGCGCCGCCGCCGCGCTCCTCGCATACTTCCATCTTCTTCGGCCAACATTCTGTGACGCAACCACAGTCATCAGCCGCTAATGACTCTTTTGTTTGCAATCGTTCAGAAATTTCTTTCGTGTCTCGACGGTTTAATTGATTTCCGACGATAGCTTCATTACCTATTTAAATGTAAATTCGATGATTATGAAAGGGGTCTAATCGTCTGGGTCAAGTGAGACCCGTTCCGATTCGAGATAACGTAATGGGTGTTCAACTGTGACGGTACTGGTTCTGGTCGAGTGAAAAACAGTAGATGGGAGTACAGTTTTGGAAATAAATCACATAACACTCTCCCCAGTACGTAATATCAATGGAAAATATAGTTGTCACATAATGCATTAAAAACTGTTTAGGTTGGGTGTTGTTTGTTTGGATATGTCTATATGTGGATGTGTGAATGTGGGGACTGTAAAAAAGCTGCATAAAAACAGTGAAATGGTTGCATATTTCGAAATTTGGTTTCTCGATTTAGTAGCCGAATATCCTATGGAGTTTTCTACAGTTTGCATTTTTTAAAGATTGGTAAAACGACCTACAGAAATGCATCAAAGAATTACAATCATTTATAAAAAATGGATCGCCATTTTTCTGCTTTGTCGTCACATAAAATTGAACTGATACAATTTTATTATGAATTTAAATCATAATTTACTCAATTAGGTAATTTAAACAGAAGATATAATTCATAATAACATAAGAATACCCGTATTTCCTGGTTAGGAAAAGCGACGTTAGTGTATAATTTCCAGTCAGATCCAACACAAGAAGCGATCCCGTTCCACCACCAACCGCGAACGGAACTTGTTTTATTTCAGTTTTCGCGCCAAGACGGCGTTATAAAGACGTTTTTGTCGCGCCAGCCGGCAGCCGCTGTAAACCAGACTCCCACAGTGGCGAATTAACATACATAAATCCAGCCGGTGTCTGGAGACAGTCTGCGGGACATTGATCGGAATATGACCACTAGCGCGATCTGGGGACCGGTCACACGGACTATGTTGCGGTGGGAACCGCTGCGGTAGCCAGGAGAGTGGGTGAAGAGAGGTTAAACCTGCTGGAGGCTGAGCTTTCACGTGGGACGTTGACGTGTATCAGACATTGTAACAAACTTGATATTGAAAAATCTTTATAAATAAATTAAAGATTTCACCCGCGAAGTTTGATGTCTCTAAAGATCGAAGGAAATATTTTTTTTATTTCTATGAGAGGATAACAGTATATTTTACCTCAATGTGCCCGTATACATAAAATATTTATCAGCGTATTAGACAAGTAAGGGGTGAGCTTGTTATAGCAGAGTTATATAAAGGGAAAACACGACATTGCTGTCATGGTCTTCAAGTCCGGTGCGCTAACCACTACGCCCTAACTCACCAATGGTGGAGATCAAATATGGATATCATATCACAACTGCTGATCGCAATAATTCAATATATCTCAATAAATCGCAATAATCGCAATAAAGCAATAATTCATACATTGAATAATCATATATATATAACCGTTTACTTGGGGGTTTGAAGGAAATTATTGCTAAAAAAACGAGGAAAATAAATAAATTGATCCGAGTGATTTATTTAGAAAGATATGAATGACATTCTACCTTCATAAATAAACTAAAACGTAAGAAAAAAATTCTTTATTAGGGCAAAAGGAAGGATTAACCCTCAGGTGAAAATAATTCACAGTTTTTTAGAAGGTCGAAGGACCATAAAACAAACACCTATTACTGTCCCAAAACAAATACCAACAATCTTTGTAACACCTAAACCAATCACTGTTGAATTAATTAAGCTACCATATCAGTATAACACATTTAAAATGAAAATCCTTGACAAACATTTCATGTTATTGCAACAAGAAGAAAAACATAAAAAGTATAACTTTTTTACATTATTAAATGAAAAGTATTGACAAACAGTACAAGACTTTACATCGTAAAACGAAGAACCTAGGCTTGTAGTGTCAATAGACTTGATATTCACTCACGATTCGTTTATGTATCTGGGACAGCAATAAAAGAGTTAACAAAAATGGGCCAGAGATTGCGTCAAGCCATAACACTGGCGCCTAGGTCTCCTGCTGGGCTTTATAGTCATTTGCACACCACCAACGCCGCTGACGGCGAAATTTGTTTATAAGATGGTCTTACAAGTGAAACTTTGTACATCGCTGATTTTCAAAGCTTTTTATTATTGTTGGTTATGTGTAGTGTGTATTAGCAGGTTTTCTTTCTGTCTTAGCGGAACAGTTTTTTTGTGGAACTAACCTCCTTCAACTCGACTATTTAGTAATTTACGAATTTACGACAACCCCTAAGGGGGCATGGGGGCGGAGCCCCCATCAAGCCGTAGGCGAGTGTACACATATATTTTTAATAAATTTTCTTCAGTCATTTTTTATATCGGTTAGTTATTATTACAGCAGCGTAAAAACTCTTTGTAACTCGAGAATTTGTAATATTTTGTCTGATTAGAAGAGGTTAAAAAAATAGCAACTTGCATTAACGTTTTTAATTTTTAACTGCTTGAATTGAAAAATGAACATTAATTCCTTACAAAACTTCAGTTAGAAAATATGGTATATTTTTTTCAAAATATGATAGAAAAAACAGAATTGTATACTTGTAAATTGCATCCAGGGAAGATGTAATTTGACTTTAACTCATGTAAATTGTGATCGTATTTTTTTAAGAACTCTGTGCATATTTTTTGTTTGTTTTTGTTGTTGTTGTTAATTAATGCTATTTGTTTTTTTCCTGCTCTACAAGATGAAAAAGTATTTCGATATCCATAGGTTATTTTTTTAAATATCCTATTTACTAATGAATGATTTGCGTAGCTTTCACAGATTAAGTAAACTCAGGTCCAAACAATAAAATAATTCTAAGAACAGTATCTAGAGATACTCCTTGAGATAACAGTACGTTTAGTGAGTATAACATTCCTTCTGAAGGTGATACACAAGCTCTTTCATCAATCACCATTGATGTATATATCCTTTCAACTAAGACAGATTGTGAAGTCCAGATTTTTTATAAAATATATAAACCCAAAAGTAACTGTGCGATTGCAATCATCCATACCGTAACCAAAAATAAACTCCTAAAAAACCTTTTTCGATATTTTTACGATAAAATTTAATTGTTTCTTAAGCTTAAAATAATTTTTAACTGTTTATTAGTCTTACACTATTAATGTCCATCTAATTGTGAACTAATAAGGATATAAATGTGATACATACAAGTGATATAAACATATTATCACTTGTCTTGATTATGGATCAAAGCAATGAGTAGTTTCAAAGCAAATACTTGAGCTGGTTAATACTTTTTTTCATTTTCGAAAAAACCTATAACATTGATATTTTTTAATCTGTCAAATGTGTTAAGTAGGTGTAAAATTTTAAAAGCAAAGTGAGTTTTCATAACTTTACAGTCTTTTATTTCAAACATACTCACACAGACACTGACATTATCCCTCAATCACGCTTTCTTTCTAGTTACAAATCATGAGCTAACGATGTCAACAATTTGTAATTAATCGAAGGATACGCCACAACAAACAATCACCGGTCATGAACTCACTGCGGCGGAGAATAGCTGCAAATTGATAGCATATTGCCCGGGCTAAGTGTTCAAATATTGAACCAGAAGTAATTGCGGATGACAGTTGTCGATGTCAGGAGCGGTTACTGATCTTGACGTGTTTTAGCGATGATCTCATAGAATCATCATGAGTCATCACTATACACAACATACACAAATCATCACGACCAGGCATCTGTCGCATTCCTAACTTACAATTGTTTACACACGTGTAATAAGTTCTGGTGATTTGTTTTCGTAAGATCAAGGTACTTGACGTTAGTTATCAAAAAGATTGATTTATGGAATTACTTTAAAGGAAAATGTGAAAGGTATAAGGCAAAATATATTTCGATATTTTAATTCAGTAGTAAAAAGTAATTACTTATATCTTAAACAAAGTTTTACAATAGACGAAAAGTGAAAATCGTCTAACAATATAAGCGTTGTACGTCAGGTAAATAATAACGTTTTTTAGTCATTAACTAGGCCTATATAGTGCAAGCAAATGTAAAGATTTAACAATGTGACACATTAAAAATTACAGGATTACCTAATATGTGTTATGGTTTATGAATAAGTACTAAACAGATAATATTTTCACCGAAAAATTAAACAAAGACTTGTCAATGATGGGAGTTGAGTTATTTGATCGGTGTTAAGTGCGTGAATGTTTTTATGGCACAGCGTTCGTTTTTTTCTCGTATGTGATTTTTTTTGACAAAGGCACGATAAAAACATTTGTAACAATTCTTAAATAATACAAAAAAATAATAATACAGAGGTTTGACTCAAAAATGTTTATTATCTAAAGCCTTTATCATGATTCTTAATGTAAGTATGAATTTTATTTGTAAGTATCCAATAAAACCTATAACCTTTATAACTGAAACGTAACAAAAATATTTATATAAATTGAATTATGAAAATTAGTAAAATTTAGTATTTAGAAAATACCTTTGTAAAGCTATATATTAATAGGCAAGCATGTTTCATTTCCTCCTTTTTTTCTCAGCTTGTGTGCATAGTAGGAGAATCAGCGCATAACGTTAAAAAGGTGACCTGTAGATGAGCAGAGTCACATTATAATTTACATCGGTCTCCATGGCTACGCCCTGGCTTTCTAACTGTCGATGTTATTCTTATGGGAGAAGGATAATTTATTGAATCATTAGACAGCTGTTGACTAAAACAAATCCTGAAAACTCAGGGAGCTTAGATTTTTCAGTTATAAAACCTTTAAATCTTATTGGCTCAAGATGAATCGAGTTTTTGGTCGAATTTTCACCAGTGCACGATAACTAGTATTGTTTTCATCCTCAGACTAAATTAAATGATTGACAATGGAGACTTTTTGTAGCAGTTTTTTAGTCAATGAGCAGGCAAAGGGGTCGATTCTGGAACTGGCTGCCTTTTGCATTGGGGTATTAATCCATTATAATTTCTAACAATAGATCAATTATATTTTATGAATTTAATAAATCCACCGTTTGGACTATTCCCCATAAAACGTTTAAAAATGCCACTGGCATACACATAATAACCAAAATATACACTAAATAACCATCCATAAAATTCTACACATATTAGAGTAAAAGTTAAGCTAACCTTTAAAAAAATTATTAACAAATATTTTTATACATTTTTCATACATTTTCTGCATTCTTCCTTGAATGCAAATGTAAATTTGACATTTCTGCGACGTGTGCTGTGCTATACTACTGGCTAGAGTGTTAGCAAGTTGATAAGACAGATGTGATAAGACGACCGGTGGTACCGGACTGGAGCGCACAGCTTATCACCATGTTGCCACGGTGATACTTAGCGTTGTATTGTAACCTGTAGTGTAGCCAAGTTCACTGTCAGCACTCTGATTAGAATAAATTTCTCATTCCTTGAAAAAGTACAGAGTTGATAAAAAGTCTGTAAACATATTTTTAATTTTTACCTGTATGGGAGTTGGTACATGTGTAGCATAGATACATAAGGTGCAAATGTAAGCATAGAATGTACATCAAAATAAATTTCTCACTTCATAGAGTACAATGCCGCAAACTTGACTTGAGATGGATGACCGAGCCGGCAAAGATAGACAGTATAACTTTACATTGAAATCATATTGCTAAAATGTAAAACGTGAATAATAATTTCTTAAATATTCGACCTTTTGGGAACGGACTTGTAGTAAATTTCTTAGAATTCAAAAAACTAAAATTATGTAATTTATGACATTGGTCCATATTTTTCCAAGACTCCCAACAAGGGTTATTTTCAATGGTAGTTTTTTCTAGAAGAAATCTGCTGTCTTAAATACTTCTTTTTGGACAATTTTTGACTCAAAGGGGTGTATTATTGGTATAGTCATAATATATTATGAATAGTCATAATATCTTACATGGTATAGTCATAATAATATTATAAAGTAAGCATGTGTTTATATGTTCATCAAGTTAACGATCATTGTGCAAAATCTAATTAAAATGGGTAGCCAGGTCTAAAATATCATTCCATTAAACTTAAATTCATGATCAAATTGCAAAAAGCTACCGGCATTTTTCCAAATTTTTTGTCGGATTTGCAAAAGTATTGATCTGTAAGAAAATTATAATCGAAATTTGATATAATTATTTAAACAATTTCAACGTGAAACTACTCTAAAAACTCGAAAACTGAAGGGAGCATACACAGTATATATTTTGAAGATACTAACTCTAATGATCTACAACATGCAACAATACGAGTTTGTTTACACTTTAACGTATGCAAACTTCGCACCGCTGCAGCAGATGCAAGGTCATTGCCCTGATAACGGCCAAGGTCATGTGTGAAGCAGTGATAACAGGAGAGCACGTGCTCTATCTCCAGCGCGGAACTGCGACCGATCCCGAGTATTGCCAACTAAACAAACACTGTCGCAGCAACTATGCTATGTTCGCGTCGTCGCGTTTAAATATTGTTGTTATACTGTGTAAAGAATTCAGTATTTTAGTCGCACGATAAAAAGTATACAATCATTTTATGTATTATTTAACAGTATTTACAGATGTTTTGTCAGAAAAGAAAGTTTTCTTACGTAACTAGAAATAATATTATATGTCATTTATTATAATCCTAACCAATCGTTTCCGATAAAAGAGATACTAAAGAAGAACAAAGTAGGCATATAAAAATATAAATATAAAATCACATTATTCTGGAGTAACAAATAGCGGGAAACAAAACTAAAGTTTTTTCATATCAGAAATTTGAGAGGTTACTGAGAATGTGAGGTGGGCAGATTTGTTTAAAAGTGTGTCTAGAAACCTCTTAAGGATATAGAGTGAGTTGCAAGCTACTAACAAAATGTGTAAGTTAAATTATAATATCCAAAATGCTACTGCAAAAATTAAAAAAGTATATGATTCTACACTTCTTTCAGTCTCACTACCCTGAAAAAATTACTTCATCTTTGTTCTCCGCATAAAAAGCTCAGAAAATAATAAGCAAATAAATATTTACTCTGTACAATAACTTAGTTACTTTTGTAGTCCCAATAAAGTGAACGTCATGACTAAAAATAGAATAGTAATAACTTATTAAAAAAAACTCATAAAATGAAGCCACTGTCACTAAATCACTATTTTGTGACAGGGACCTCACATAGTGAGTATTTTAACCTGAATATGAATGAGAGATGAGTGTAGGATGATTGTGGCGCGAACTTGTAGTCTTGTTACTGACTAAGGCCGACATTCTCCTTAGGCAGGACTGTTAATTAATAGCCCAACAGCCAATGGTATCTAGGGACCTACAGTTTAACGTGGGATCCGAACCACAATTTCAAAATCATATGTACTAATTGGTCTAATTATGAGGATTGTCTTTATGGATGAACTAGTATTCACTAGTCCGGACGTTAATCCCCACTAGGGAATATCGCATCCATAAACCATCGTTTATAACGATCCACAATTCGTGACCTCCAAGTAGCTGGATTACAGGACGTCGCCACCGTCCCAGCCAATAATATTCCTTGAATTCGCTTTGGAAAAAACGAGAAATGCACACCAATGACCCCTGTTTCAATATTTTAGATGATATGTTAGATGTATGATTCAATTTTTCTCGCACTATTTCTAATTGCATTTATGTCAATTCTTTAGACCACAAGACCCCGATGAGTCCTTCGGTTCGCACGGCGGGAAACACTCCTCGAGCATCTCAACAGGCCGGCGGCGCCTAGCGCCTGATGTTGGTGATAAAGGCAAGTGCCGATGTCTCCCACTTGGTCTACTTCGGTTAATCCGCCGAGACTGACAACTGGTTATCGATGGAATCATAAAAATTGACACAAATATCTCAACAGCCACTTGAAACTCACTTTAGCCATTATGGAGCGATAAATTTGGTTGATTGATAAACTTGGGAAGCAAACACTCGACTGCGATCGTCGACGATAACGTTATTGATGAAAAACTAGTGCCAACTAGTCTAATTTTTATATGGGTATGTTATATTTATCTCTTTTTTAGCAGACTGTTAGATAAAAAAGAAATTTCGATGTAACACTTAAAAAAAAAGAAGAGATGCCAAACCAGTTTATACTCAATACGCCAAAGAGATAGATTATTTCCAACATCCTAAAAATAACTAAAAAAATAATTTTGAATGCAATTGTTTTAATTAAAACATTTGCTAATGCAAATCTAAGAACGTTTTTACTTAATGAGAAAAATATACTGCAAATTTCTTAATTTATTGACATAGTCAATTTACAGAAGGTTTTTCCGAATACAAGTTATTTTTAGCTGATGAACCATGTGCCCATCGATGGACCAATCGCAGCAATTGGTCATCTAAGCGATAAAGTCCTTAGGTAGCCAGAACAATGCCACTTAAGTACTAGGTATCCATTTTCGATTTCAGAATTTTCCCAAAACAATTTTTCAAAGCAGCTTGAGACCTTACTCCTCAGCAATGAATGGGAAAGGTAAAGTAGGTAGTGCTCTACGAAGCAGCTATGAAGAATCCGATTATAGGGAACATTAACAGCACAATAAAAGAAAAAGTTACAAAAAAATTAAAACCTTTCATTGATACATCACAAATGTTGATCACAATGTTACTAGTTCAAGCAAAGAAAAGATCATTGGAGGTCCTAACGTAACGGTTTTCATCATAGAAAGTGATGAAATATGTGAAGTATTCAATATTTGAATTAGTTGTTACGGGAAACTCTCAGGTTCGTGAAATAAAGGGCAAATTCATAGCGAATATCGGGATACTCATTGATTTTTTAACCTTGGAGAATGAATGACGTTTAAAAGTGAAGTTTGTCTTTAACACAGAGAGAGTGAGATAGAGACAGTGTGTGAGTGTGAGTGTGAGTGAGTGCGCGCTATGCGACGGTCGAGCAGCACTCTCGGCTAAGTGTGGCCACTCGTTACGATAAAAATTCCATCCCTCCAGCCTCTCTACTTTTATAGGGATTTTATTAAACTCATCAATAACTGAGCCCATCTCATTAATGCTATCCTCCCTCTAAACTGATCCTTTAAGCCCATTTTTGGGCCGGTGTGTTCGCCGCTATCGGGTGTTACTTTCTTTTCGATAAAAACTAGTATTTGAATGTTTCTTTCCTTGGGTTGGGAATAATTTTGGTTTAGTACCCCCAGAGGCATTATAAGAAGGTTTACTAAATTACCCAATTCTTTTATTATTGGGATTATAAATGGAGTCAACTTTGAGAAAAAGTTTAAATTGGGTGATTTATCGCCATAGCTAAATTATCCCAAGTAATTGTTTTCATCTCCTTTATATCCTTATCCTTATTTGTTCTTTTTTTATAATTTTCTATGGATTTTTTTGTATAATTAATTTACTATACATTTTGTTTTAATCTTAATTTTATATCTTGAAAAAATTCTTTTGACGTTTGAAGGTTCTGAAAGAAATATAAATTATTTAGAAAGAAATATAAATTATTTAGCAGCTATCTGTGTAGCAGCAAACAAGCTTTTAGCCATGGAATTGATCTTTTAAGCATACATGGTAGTTTTACATATATGCTAAAACAAATAGTTTAGGGCTGCTAGGAAATTATTACAAATAAAGACTAGCAACTAATGAAGGTTTATAAGAATAGAACCAGGGGGACCGAGCTTATGCTCAGTGAAATTATTACTTTCGTTTCTCACATAAAGCTCGTTCGCTCCACTCACTCGCCTTCTTATTTTTTAAGACGAGATCATTCGCTTCGCTCACTCGCCAGGCTGAAGAGTGCTGCACTTTGGTATAACTTTCCTCGACCACAGGTTAAAGATGTAATTGGTTTATAATATCTACAGTTATCAGCTGATTTTTGTTCAATTAAAAACCTCTATAAGGATAACAAGGAAACTTTGAAGGGCTCTAGGACTGAAACCGGATTTCCCAGCCATGGGACCAACTCCAATCGATTCCTGGTGGCAAAAACCCCATAATGAGCCAAAAAATAAAAAAAAATCCTTGGAGAGGGAAAAATTTGCCCGTACAAACATTGCTTGTTTTAAAGTATAGTATTCCTATGCAAATTAATAAAGAGAAAACAAAATCTCTTTGAAATGAAAACATAGAAAGCTCGCAAAAGCAAATTACAACACCAAGCTTTCAACAACCCGAAATCTCAACAATATATCAGCACATTAGAGGGGGCGGTGACGGAGAAAGAAAGACCCCGGCTATTAGTAAAGGGCTAAGAGCGAAACCGCGACCTCTCCGCTCGCACGTATCAATTAAAACCCGTTTAGAACGGGCAACACAATGTCTTAATTAATAAATGGGCAGCGGAGGGCGCATTACTGCTGGGTGGTCGGGTATTGGCGCACGCTGTATGTGATGGTGCTCACGTCAGGGGGCTACAAATCATGGTGATGGAGGAGGTCGCTGCCGGGGCCGGGGACGGGTCGTGGAGGTGGTGGGGGTGGGGTACACGGGGAGTCCAGGAAACACCGGAGAGGAAATGTGATTTCCTGATGATCAAAACATAACATCTCTCTTGGTGGGATGTTATAACTGTTAAGTTTGACTTTCGAAGACTCTAATTGCTTAAGAAGATAACAGACTACCATTGTGATGGATTGATGAAAACTACGAGCTACTGGAAGAATATATTTGTCCTGCAGGGCCGATTTTACTCCAGATTTTTACCAGAACATACCATGTGATATTGGGGTAAAATTTTGATCGGGCCGCGGGAAAGCGAGTGCTGGAGATGAAACCACGTTAAACGGCCTCAATCACAGATTGAACATTTTAATTGGTGTTTGTAAACGACGACCGAACCACGAAAAATGCCCGAAACTGCGTCAAAATCGTGTATCACGATATGTCTAGAGAAAAAAATTGAAAAAAATTCATCGTAGGAAAACAGACAACATAGCACCGGCTTACTGGACAGAATTGATGATGTGCAGGAATACGAGAGGGTCCAGAGAGGACTATTGACTATTGTATTTGTATATAATTACAATGATATCCTCTCTAGAGATGTATATGTAAACTCACTTATTTCTCTTTTAAAACTTCAACATCTTCAACTTCTCAGCATACATCACACATCTTCCCATTTGTTTAAAATTCAACTTATTACAAAATGATAGTGATAGTGCTATTAACACTTTATTTGGACACGGTAAAAGTAGGATTATTTATGACTATTCTAAACGCAAAGAAATTCTTTCAGTGAAGAAAATTAATTTTTAGAATGTACTATAGATTCAAATTCAAAGTATTTAATATACTTTTTTGCAAAAAAAAAACGTTCATGAACAAGAAAAACGAACAATGTCAAGACGCTATGGTTTCAGTCTGAAAGTACCCAATGTTTTAAAATTTTATCAAACCTCTGAAAGCGATTATCGAATGGGATTATGATTAAAAATTAGTAACAATAGGTTTGAGACATGGATGGACATGTGTGGACACTTGTGATGCCGTCTTACCAGGCACTGATGGAAGTTACATAATCACAACACACACACATCAGTCGAGTCCACGCCACTTGGTGGACAGTGTCTAGTTAATTATTACGACTTCGATAACGAATGAGGCTATTTTTGCTTGTGCTCTTCATATATCCTACTCTAACTTTCACTAATCTAGCACAAATCTAATACAGAAATATACTGTAATTATTTATTTTTAATGTAGTACCACAGTGAATAGATACAAATTAGAGGGATGTTTACTTCACATAGGTTGGTTATGTCAAAAGATAAATATATTGATAAGTAAAGTATAATATAAAGAATAATTTAAAGATAAAGATAGGAAAACTTTGAGTTTGTGGTCAGTATTATGAATCTTAATTAATATTTTTGAGATTTCAAGATATTTGACGTTTGAAAATTGTTCATTCTTCGCTATTATAAAAAAATATAATGTATTGATAAAATCCGAACGGAAAATGTGGCGTTAAATTTAGAAGAATCGATGCGTGAAAGTCAGATAACTGTTTTTTGCAGATAAAACTATTAATGATTTCGCATGTTCTCAAGGATCTTTTCAGATTGAGTTTTACAGTCCCGTCTGAATGGACCACCCAGTTTTGCCAATTATATCCTAAGGTAGTCGTTTAGTGAACTATTGTGGCGGATTTGATATGGCTCCCGTGGCCTCTGACTTGTAGAGCTCCGATTCTCTGACTTCGCACCTCAAAACTACCGGCAAACACCTGCCCAGACAACTGCCCTTCACTTTGCAGTTGAACCAAAAGCGGAGCACTTTCGAGTTTTGGGTGATGAATTCCCTTCCTATGAACCAAAAATCAACATTGAACACAACGTCATTACAACGTCATTAGGTTTTTACAATGTCATTTAGTTTGCTTTATCATTCAATTTAAAAAAATAAATGATGCTCTAAGTCTAAAATATATTAAAGGCATTTAAATGGGCTATCCCTGGTGGTGTAGCGTGTAAATTTAAATTTCAAAATCGAGCTAAACGTAAATCAAATTGAGTTTATTATATTGTATTATATTTTCCATTTCAAGTTTAGCATTTTGTAGCCTAACCGCTTACCAGCTTTACTTCGTTCTAAGAGCTAATTTTAGTGTTCTACGATAAAAATTGAACACTATATAATCTGAAACATTAGTCAGTTACATAAATATGGATCTATTTAAATTTGTTTTCTTACTGGAAGAAATTAAAGTAAAACCAGAATGAATACAGAATGCTGTGACAAATATTAAAGCCTTAAAGTTTGAATTTTCTTATAGTTGAATCACAAGATTAAGATAATATTAAATGAGTAAACAAACCTTTATATATTTTACTGAACAATTCAGCTACATAACACATTAACCAGAAGCTTTACATAATTAACTTTTTATACCATGTACATATTCCTAGTTATCAGAGATTGATTTTAAAATGAATCAGTATGTTTAAAGTATTCAGTAATCTGGTCATTTGATAATGATTCAAATAATTTACACTTTGATGTAAATTTTTTCACAATTGTTTAAGAGCTGGAAGAAGGGCACTGGGAGATAATGACCATGGAATCCCCCACTTAATTTTAAGTGTAAAAATACTGTACAGTATTTCGAATATTTTCTATTTTAGTCGAGACACTTATTCTAAAATAGAGTAGTCGTTGAGCATATGAAGATGTAACCTATTTAAGCAATACGGTACATAATTTTACTGAATCATTCATTGAACAGTTTATCCTTACGATTTATTTAAGTATGGTTCAGTCCACCATTAAAAGAATTCTCTAAACTTCATAAGGCGATTCGTTTAGCAATGAATATCACTTGAAAAGAGAGTATAACAAAAGTTCGGAAAATCATAAATTGGCAAACTATTCGTGAATTTCTTTTTTCTATTAAGTATTTGTAATCCTCTAGTTTTCGGTATAGCGTAGTTAGTGTGGAATGCACATTAATATTTTTCTATTCAGCGTCTAGGAGGCGCTGGAATGTCATCTCACAAAGAACCGCGCCATGGGTGAGTTAGCGACCACCTTGTAATTGAATTATAAGCTACTTGCTACTTTAGAGCTATTGTTTATGCTGGGGAAATTCCTCACTCAGAATCTCTCTATTATTAGTTCGGAAAACTGTTTAAACTATTGTGCACACATTGTCGATTAATGTTTAAAAGCGTCTTGCTCGAGTATTTTAAAGTTTTTTTTTTTATCGATATTGGTCTGATTTGTGTAGGTTTCTCTTTAAACTGCAACTGCTTGGTTTCATTTAATATTAATACTCGAAAAAGTTACAAACAGCTCTAACTGTGATATAGTTGTATGTAAAACTATTTGTAGGTGTTCATAGAACAAACTAATAAATTACTGTTCTTTATTACTAAGTTTTTAATTTTTGAATGGTGTAAATTAAATGAGAATTTTGACAGTGAATTTATTTACTATCAATAAAATTTAAATCTTTATACTTTTTAAAGTCCATATTTAAATATTTTATCTTAATTTCAAATTTAAATTTTTACTACTTCCCAATGGATTAATGAAGTTAAATAAAATGGTTTATATACCTCAACTGTCGAGTAATCCTTGTGTACTTTGCACTTCTGCAGGTTCGATCAGCAGGAAATCGTCATCAGGTTATGTACAAGGTTAAGATTTAATTCCAATCGTCAGGTAAAACATAATGTGAGAACATTTAACTTACACACATATGACCAAATGGACACAGACAAAAACACTCAAACGAACAGTAAATAAACATTTATTCCCATCGGTACCGGGAACACGAAATGCGCGACGGTGAAGTGTGTAAAGGGTTGGTTTTAAAACAACCTTTATACGTTATTTTTCCATGTATGTATTGACTTGTGTGTATGTTAAATATTCTCACATTGTTTTAATTACCTGACGAATCCGATTGGAATGCAATCTTGACTCTGTACATAACTTACAAAGGTTCCCTGCGGATCGAAACTGCAAAAGGATTACACAAAAGTGAGTAATGCAACCCATTTTATTTTTACCATGCCCTACTACTTATTTTACTACTCTCTTCAACCAAAACACTCAATCTAACGGTATTATCAACTTAAGGTTTCATAGGGGTTTTACCAAACCGCTAGTACTTTTCGTAAAATCAAACAATGAGAATTCAGAAGTATTAAGCAACATTTAATCTGCCTAGGAATTTGCTCTAGATCCATACTGAGATGGGCCGCACCTATAGATGGCCTGATATATTACTGATTAATATACCAACACAGCCGGCGTTATCGGACGCATTAGAAACTGTTGTTTTTGCGACGACTGCGCCGTGTGGGCAAGGGAGCGTAGGTTAGAGGAAATGCATGCCGGCCGAAGCATGTGTACAAGGACGATGTGGCGAAGGCATGTAATTAAAATGCTAATCCGAGATGCGTCCGTGGACTGGACCACCGCTGTCACGGACGACAGACGACAGACGACAGCTGGTCCTATAGTCCGCGGCATCTAACCACATCTACATCTAAGACTGCAACCATTTCACAGGTTGTCTACATGAAAGATAGGGTTGTCGCCAATAGGGTGTGAAAACCCTTATGACATTTTATGGTTTGGTATCCTCTCACACGAGTGTGGTTTAAACTAGTTGTAAGTATGTAGATGTAGACTTATCACAAAAATGGCTCTAACTATTTTATGATAACTTTCCAAATAACTTATTTCCGGGATAAAAAATACTGTAGTGTGTTTAGTCTTCCGGGCTCAAAATCAGAAAAATCTTATATTATTGTAATCTTGGGGTAATTGTAGTTAAATTTTTTTAACTTTGGTCACTTGGAGTTATAAATCAGCTAAGTAAACTGTCAAAGTACGAAAACTAATAATTTTTACAATATGTAATTTATTATAAAAAGAAAAGGATGCTTGACAATAGCAAAATCGGTGATAATTGAAGAAGTACAAAAAATACAGTTTCAACAGGTGGTTCAGCAAAGTAATGCTGATCGATTAGTGGACCTTTAGTGCCTAAAGGTGCTGAGTGCAGCACCTTTAGGCACATATTAAAACATTCTGAAAGGTTACGAGAAACTAACGGTTCTGAAGGAAACGAGATCTTCTACAAAAGAAACAAGCCTTTGCGGACTCGGCATTCCAAAATAACCATAAGTGGTTGAGATTATTATTGTGAAATAATTGTATGATTTATACGGACAAACGCTCGATCCTCGTGCACTTTCCGCTTTGTAAGGTAATTTGATTGCAACTCGAAAACCTTAAATAAAAACCCCATTGGGTGAAGGTTAATTAATAGGGATTTCTCTATAAACTGCGTCAAAAACCTGTGTCTAAACCTAGTTGAAAATTATTGCCTATAAAACGATTTTCAATAGTGATTTAATTTGTTTTAACTGGGTCAAGATAGAAGGGTAACTTTTCAAAAAACTTTCTTGACACCTCTTACAAAAAAATTTACATATAGGGTCTTTACATATTAAACTGAGAGTTATCTATTCCAACCAACATTTTATAGACTTTTTTCGGAGATCAAAATACAAATAACAATTTAGTTTGTTTACCTTATTATTGTTTGTCTAGTTTGGCTTTCCTTGGATTACGCAAGTTTAAAGTTTAAGACTGGGTGTCCACACTTTTTGTGTCTTTATTCTCAACTATTGAAATTGAAATTTACATTTACTTGGTAACCAATACTTTCGATCATGAATTTTCCTTAAAAATGTTTATACTGGTTTTTTATTAGAGCTAAGTTTGTGACTTGTTACAATCTATTATAATCTATTTTTATCATCCATTTTTAGTCTTATTTCAAATCAGACTGTAAGAGTCACGCTGCTGTTTTAGTCTCAACCATTATATTCATAAATTTAGCCACATCAAAAATATGATTCACTTTCATATAAACACGTAATCATGTATGCAAGACGATCGTTTATCGTTTAACAAAGCTTGGAGATTCTTGTAAACAATTCTGTAAAATTATAAGCATTTGACAAATTTTTCAATGTAAAATGTTTAGCAGCAAGTAAGGTAACGACATTGTTGTTATTTCCGATAGCATGTATCTGAAAATGTCCACTAATTAGTGAAACGAATTGCACTACATTTTGGGATCAGCAATATGCTTCTGCCATTTACAGTTTTTACTTCCCAAACAACAGCATCACTAACACTGGCTTATAAACCAGAATTACTTTGTTTCTTTATTTAGTACAGTACTGTTTTATCTTCACAGTTTCCCTGGTGTAGCGTTCACATCCTAGAGAGCCAAACAATCCAAAAATCCTAATAAATCTCTGTACCCAATCAAACCGCGATCGCCACGGTCTCGAGTGGACATCCTAGAAGTCATTAGTCATCCTGTCATCAATGACTAATTGATTGAAGTCATTAACAGGTTTAAAACAATCAATTTCCTGAATGGCGACAAAGCGTGACGGCTACATTGTCGCCTAATGTATTCCACCCTTCACCACCACCATTGATACCATGTAATCCCATTATGCATATTCCACGGTGACGGTGCCCTGAATGTTGAATGCTGAATGCGGCATTCACCAGCCGCCCGCGCTTGATGCGCGCCTGTCACCCGTCCTGTTCACCGCGCATGCGTACTCATCGCTACGTCACTGCGCTACTTGATTTATAACCCGGGCCTGTCCTTCGCTCAGATGCACATGTTTTTGAAGGCTCAGCCAAGCTTTAGGACCTTGATTCTAGGTCAGGTTATTTGATAAGGTTATTCATTTTACTAGTTAAAAAGGCTTCTTAGTTTCACTCAACAGTTTTAGTTCTTGTAACAGACATTCATATATTTAAGATTAAATTTATTCAACATGAGTTTCAATCATACAAATGAAATCTTATGGATATTTTTTGTTAGTGTCACGTTGTCATTATGTTGTATTCCCATTTGAGCGATTTAAGGAAATGTTTATTTTGAAAACGCTTCACAAAAAAACAAATTCGTCGATTTATTGCTCTCACGCCCTTTTCAAAATGGCACTGCCACAGAAGTTGACAACATATAATTTAATAAGTGACCAGAACAAAATTCAAAATTAAAATTCCACTACAATTGAATGCCTACTCTACCCATTGCAAACTTCAGACTACCTACTGTTAGTTCTTTTGCTTTGCTCATTTCAGAAGCCAATATCTCTCAGCTGTAATTGTCTGTTATCAACAAATGTTGGATAGAAGCGGCACTTCGCCACTACTGCTCATGTGTAGACGAGTGAGGATGACGTCTCGCCGTCCAATCACCTGTTGATGGCCAATCGTTCAGCTGTAATTGTCTGTCAATCAACAAATGTTGGATAGAAGCGGCACTTCGCCACTACTGCTCATGTGTAGACGAGTGAGGATGACGTCTCGCCGTCCAATCACCTGTTGATGGCCAATCGTTCAGCTGTAATTGTCTGTCAATCAACAAATGTTGGATAGAAGCGGCACTTCGCCACTACTGCTCATGTGTAGACGAGTGAGGATGACGTCTCGCCGTCCAATCACCTGTTGATGGCCAATCGTTCAGCTGTAATTGTCTGTCAATCAACAAATGTTGAACAGAAGCGGCACTTCGCCACTACTGCTCATGTGTAGACGAGTGAGGATGACGTCTCGCCGTCCAATCACCTGTTGATGGCCAATCGTTCAGCTGTAATTGTCTGTCAATCAAAAAATGTTGGATAGAAGCGGCACTTCGCCACTACTGCTCATGTGTAGACGAGTGAGGATGACGTCTCGCCGTCCAATCACCTGTTGATGGCCAATCGTTCAGCTGTAATTGTCTGTCAATCAACAAATGTTGGATAGAAGCGGCGCTTCGCCACTACTGCTCATGTGTAGACGAGTGAGGATGACGTCTCGCCGTCCAATCACCTGTTGATGGCCAATCGTTCAGCTGTAATTGTCTGTCAATCAACAAATGTTGGACAGAAGCGGCACTTCGCCACTACTGCCTATGTGTAGACGAGTGAGGATGACGTCTCGCCGTCCAATCACCTGTTGATGGCCAATCACTCAGCTGTAATTGTCTGTCAATCAACAAATGTTGGACAGAAGCAGCACTACACCACTACTGCTCAGTGTGTAGAGAATTGAGGATGTATTCTCACTGTCCAATGACCTGTTGATGGTCAATCGCTCAGCTGCAATATTCTGTCAATCCACAAATGTTGGACAGAAGCGGCACTACACCACTACTGCTAAGTTTGTAGACGAGTGAGGATGACTTCTCGCCGTCCAATCACCTGTTGATGGCCAATCGTTCAGCTGTAATTGTCTGTCAATCAACAAATGTTGGATAGAAGCGGCACTTCGCCACTACTGCTCATGTGTAGACGAGTGAGGATGACGTCTCGCCGTCCAATCACCTGTTGATGGCCAATCGTTCAGCTGTGATTGTCTGTCAATCAACAAATGTTGGACAGAAGCGGCACTTCGCCACTACTGCTCATGTGTAGACGAGTGAGGATGACGTCTCGCCGTCCAATCACCTGTTGATGGCCAATCGTTCAGCTGTAATTGTCTGTCAATCAACAAATGTTGGATAGAAGCGGCACTTCGCCACTACTGCTCATGTGTAGACGAGTGAGGATGACGTCTCGCCGTCCAATCACCTGTTGATGGCCAATCGTTCAGCTGTAATTGTCTGTCAATCAACAAATGTTGGATAGAAGCGGCACTTCGCCACTACTGCTCATGTGTAGACGAGTGAGGATGACGTCTCGCCGTCCAATCACCTGTTGATGGCCAATCGTTCAGCTGTAATTGTCTGTCAATCAACAAATGTTGGACAGAAGCGGCACTTCGCCACTACTGCCTATGTGTAGACGAGTGACGATGACGTCTCGCCGTCCAATCACCTGTTGATAGCCAATCGTTCAGCTGTAATTGTCTGACAATCAACAAATGTTGGACAGAAGCGGCACTTCGCCACTACTGCCTATGTGTAGACGAGTGAGGATGACGTCTCGCCGTCCAATCACCTGTTGATGGCCAATCACTCAGCTGTAATTGTCTGTCAATCAACAAATGTTGGACAGAAGCAGCACTACACCACTACTGCTCAGTGTGTAGAGAATTGAGGATGTATTCTCACTGTCCAATGACCTGTTGATGGTCAATCGCTCAGCTGCAATATTCTGTCAATCCACAAATGTTGGACAGAAGCGGCACTACACCACTACTGCTAAGTTTGTAGACGAGTGAGGATGACTTCTCGCCGTCCAATCACCTGTTGATGGCCAATCGCTCAGCTGTAATTGTCTGTCAATACTAATCAGCTCCGGCTCCGCACGTAACTGGACACTAAATATATGTTAGGGCCGAGGAAATACTCATTTATTAATATTGTCTGACGGATCACAGCCATTGTTTCGACAAATGGCTTCATCTTAGCTCTGAGCCGGCCTAAAAAATGCGCAGTGAATAGGTGTTTCCAAAGGTGAGTAGGACTAACAGTTAATTGTTGATTTCTTTTTAAATACATTCTGTATTTATTTTTATCTTTTATGTATGCTGGAGTTAGTTTTGATCCCATGTATTAGTATGTTATCTTTTTTAAATATTATTTTACGTTTCAATGTGTAAAATTTGGTTAAAATAGCGTAGTTTCATTTAAGTTTAATAGCTTTATAAGTTTGGCTTTCTGCATTACTTAAAGGAGAAGGAAACTCCGTTTCATTATACAACTCTATGTCCAAAGTATGGAGAGAATACATTGGAATAAGCAGTAATAATGTTCAACTAAACTGTGACAAAAAAACTATAAGCGAAATGAAAACCGTTTAACCCTTTGCTCGTGCTTCTGACGCAAAGGCGTTTCGAGTTTGTACATCAGAGAGAGGGTTAAGTTTGTATTTAAAATTATTTATTAAATTAGTTTCAACAGAAATAGTTTAAGATATTTAAGTGACACACTGAAACTATTACATATGAATTTCATGTTCAATACAATTAAAATCATTGCAATAGAAAAACGTTACGTCATTGACAAATTGAAACTACGTCAAACGTTACCTCAAACTATAAAGTGAAACGAACAAAAGGTTAATTCACCAGCCAAAACACTTGTCACATAGAAGGTTAAGTTCAACGACGTATGATAAAAACAGGCAATATGCGAATAAAAGGTGTTTTAATAGGAGGGTTTTGAAATGGTAGGCTCATATGAGCTGCAGGCTTGTTCGTTGACACGCAGCACTGCGCGGTACAACTGTGCAAACACGGGTTCGAGCATGCGTAATGTCAATGACTGTACACACGGGCAGACGCTAGATCAGACAATGCCGCGTTTAGAGACAATAAAACCGGTGATTAGAGACGAACAAGCGGTCCGATCGGCAGGAACTGTGGAGCCGGAGAGTTAACAAGCGGTCCTATCAGCAGGAACTGTAGAGCCGGAGAGATAACAAGCGGTTCGATCAGCAGGAACCGTAGAGCCGGAGAGACAACAAGCGATACGATCAGCAGGAACCGTAGATCCGGAGAGATAACCAGCGGTCCGAATGGTCCGATCAGCAGGAACCGTAGATCCGGAGAGATAACAAGCGATCCGATCAGCAGGAACCGTAGAGCCGGGGAGATAATCAGCGGTCCGATCAGCAGGAACTGTAGAGCCGGAGAGATAACTAGCGGTCCGATCAGGAGGAACTGTGGAGCCGAAGAGTTAACAAGCTGCCCGATCAGCAGGAACAGTAGGTAGAGCCGGAGAGATAACAAGCGATGCGATCAGCAGGAACCGTAGAGCCGCGGAGAGATAATCAGCGGTCCGATCAGCAGGAACCGTAGAGCCGCGGAGAGATAATCAGCGGTCCGATCAGCAGGAACCGTAGAGCCGCGGAGAGATAATCAGAGGTCCGATCAGCAGGAACCGTAGAGCCGCGGAGAGATAATCAGCGGTCCGATCAGCAGGAACCGTAGAGCCGCGGAGAGATAATCAGCGGTCCGATCAGCAGGAACTGTAGAGCCGCGGAGAGATAATCAGCGGTCCGATCAGCAGTAACTGTAGAGCCGGAGAGGTGACAAGCAGTCCGATCATCAGGAACCGGAGAGCCGAAGAGATAACAAGCAGTCCGATCAGCAGGGTGGAGCTTGAGATATAACAATCGAGAAGAGTAATACAAACACTACATACCAAAAACCGCAAATAATAAAACATTTAATAGTATCCAATGTTATCATCGCTTGCCAAGTTTAACATTTTTTTAACGTTGTCAATGTTAAGAGTTAAATAGACGGATATAGAATGGCTTTTAGTGGAGAAAGATAGTTCTCTTTAGCTGAAAGTCAAGCACCGTTTGGTTTTCTATGAAGGTGGACCAACGTCTTAACATGACTTTCAAACCATGTGAGCGGCCGAAGGATCTTTTGTCCCCGAGCAGGGAGTTGAACCCTGACCCGATGGGTAATAACTCAGAGCTCAGGCAATGAGCTACGGCTGCTGCTAAAAGATATATTTACTATTTTGCCATACAATCATATAAAGTCATGTTTGTAGTTCTAGTCTCGAACATCCATTTCTGTGTAGCACGAATCTCATACAAATTATCATAAGGTTAAAAGTTATTTATATGTATTTTTAAAAGAAAATGTTATTTTACAGGCGACATATTTTTCAATGTATTAGAGAATATACTGTATAAGAAAATTAAAATATACTGAGAAAATATTGAAAAAACTGATAAAATATTGAAAATTAATAAATGGAAACTAGGTCCTATTTCAAGTCGTTAGTTGTTGACGAATTCAAAATTTTTGTATGATTTACCTAACAAAACAATGCTAATCAACTTGAAAACACGATAAAGCGTGGACTGAAGATTGTTTTGAGACTAGGAGAGCATGTCGAGTGCGGTTATATCACTTCAATCTAGAGTGCACTGATTTGCATACATCACCCTGGTTCGTGTTACTGGCAACGGGTTGTTAAATCCCGAAATAGATATCAATGTGATACATTATCGAATGCTTTCCTAAGTAATAACAGCTCTACAAGGTTCCTTTTCAAATGGTTAAATTTCTCTTGGTAACTCCTCGTTTTTAAGTAAGTAACAATGTCGTTTGCCCTACAAGTCATATTGAAAGGCCAAAACCTCATAATTCAAGTACCTTGATGATTATTTTTACCCATAAAACTGTTTCTTGCAGCGCAACTTTGGAGTTTCGAATCGTTAAGGTAGAATTAAGGCAAGATTATTACTAATTGGACTCAAACTTAATGGATACTCTTTCTGATGCACCAATTGAAAAAAACATTTAGGAAAAAAAATATCACGTAGTTTAAGGAATTCTCGAAATTTTCGAATTTTTCACAGTTTTGCCAGGTAGAGTCGTCTCCACCGGTGTTGCCAGGTTTGGCAGGATTCACTTTCTCCACCGCTGTGACATCTGAATGACGCAGCTTTGTTGTCTTTGGCCCTCTGTCCTCCGTTCTCCAGAGTCCTCCGCCTCCCACTGTCTTGTGATTGACCGTGACCCGTCACTCCGGGTAGAACACCTGGTTCATTCATTTCGTCCACTTTTGGGGAAAACGAGGGTTTCACTTTGGCCAAGATCAGTGCTGTGACAAAAATCTGTTTTTAAACTTTTTTGTGTGCCAATATTTTGAAACAATTTTTAATGAGATTATTTTAAACATCGACCACATCTGAAAATATTGGAAAAGAAAGAACGAGACATTCGTGAACACTACTGTGTCAATGAAATGTTTCACTTCAGACGTCCTTCACTTTTAAAAGGATCTACTCACAAAATTTCTATGAGCAGAGCTCACTTAGTTGAAAAATCTTAATTACGACTTGTAGAACTTGTAGAGAGCGATCGTCCTACAACGCCTAGAGGTTTACGAAAAACTTTTGCTGAAACCTCTAGTCCATGGCATAACGTTATACAGTACTGTAAACAACTGTAAATATGTTTTTTTTTATAAAAAAATAAACCAAACGAGAAATCTTAAGGATTAATTGGTATAATTTACATTTTTTTAATTGGTAATGAAATATCAAATGCTGGATTATATTTTATTTACTTATAGAAATGTTAAAACATAAGTGTAAATTTATATTCTTGGTTTTCTAATTAGGTTAATAGGCCTATACGAATTTGTATGTGGAAAAGCAAAGGAGGAATATTAAAGTAAAACATACTTTGATCAAAAATCATTCGTCTTTTTCAAATTCGCGAAAGATGATAAAGACTCCTTGTATAACGAGAGTATATCTATTTCAAACGAGGTATATTTCATTTCATTTAATCTATTTCAAGCATTTACATCAGTTTCAATCTCGACCACCAATTACCACGAAAGTTGTCCAATTTCACTTTCGACTGCAAGGTGATTTTCGCCAAGGTTGTTTAAACCAATCGAAATAAAGACGCTGGGTGGTTGAAACAGGTCGAAATTGTTCCAATCAAATAGATTGTTGGAAAGTAGATGTTAATAGATGGCGGCAATATCTGTGAAGAGAGGGCGGGGCAGAATGTCGACTTTGTCGGCCAACTGATTGCATCCCACAGCCTACATCACATCTCGCATCCCGCCGCTCCTGCTCCCACTCCTGCTCCCGCTGAAACTCCCATCTGCACCTAACTGCCGCACCGTCATAGCTTAAAGTATTATATGTTACTGTAACACTTATACAAGTAACTAGTAATTTACAGAAACAAGTCCACTACTCATTCATTACAATCTCTTATTTATTCCAAAGTGCCTGGGGGCCAAGCATTTGGTCGGTAGACTTAAACAATCCTTCGTAATGCTGTAATAATACCAGTAAAAAATAGTGCGCTAAAATACTATGTACAAAACTGCGTGTTTCTATTGCAGTAATAGGTTTAAAAGATTTTACTATTTTATGTTTGATTAACAAGCTCTTTCACTCCACACGCCTTTCAGAATGTTTTAATGTAATCCAACTGGTACTGCACTCTGGTATACACTTACACTTGTTGAACAAGTTGGATCTGTGACACATGGATTTCACTTCTACGGTTAATAGCTGATTTCATCATTATATCTACAACATTCTTTGTAATTCAATTCAACTGTAAATCTACAATTTGATTAGTTAATTTGTGTGATCCTTTTGCTTTACTTTTATTTATGTAAAAATTCATATACATCAGCATATATATATAACTGAAATGCAATTTTTTTTGCTTTAGTAAAATATAGTAGCTTAATAACTGGCTATAATGGAAAACCAGATGTTTCTAATGGAGCACGTGGTCGTATATTGACAGTTGAACGGTTTTCTTCAACTATTTTGTTTTTCATTTGTAACTCCTTAATAAGACAAATGCTATTTATTTTTTATATTATTCATTGTGACCCTGGATTGGAATATATTAATAATGAAATAAAATTACCTTGTCCAATCTCTGGTTATTCAAAGACGACATTTTTCGTTCCTTAGAACTTCGTCAGGTCCATAGTATGCAACTACCACATATTCCAATGTATGTGGACAGACATGTGTAAAAATTTGTGTGTTTGACAAACCACGATACATTGTGGTTTGTCAAATGATTTAATAAAAAGTTGTCCCAGTCAGTAAGACTAAAAGTTGCCATAATGATAAAATTAATAAAATTGAATAAAACAGATTAAAATTGTACTTGGGCTGGTCGGCACCTCAAAATTATCAGTATTATCTAGTTTGTGATTAGGATTCTTGGTTTTAGGACGAAATAATAAATAATTTTGTGTAAAAGTTGTATTTATGCTTCTTAAATGATTTCATCTCCATAACCACATAAAAACTGTAACCAGATCATGATCAGGATTTATTAGATTCTGATAAGACTACATTAGACCTAGATTAGGCAATAAAGGTCCTGATAAGGTCCCAATCAGGCTTTATTAGACAATTCTCAGGCTAATCATGTCCTGATAACGATTAATCGGGTCTTGATCAGTCCCTTTACCAAACTTAATCGGGAATGTCCGCCAGTTGGATAAGATCCTGATTTAATATTTCGTTCTTCCTACTAGTAATATATTTATCTAGAATTGTAACATGATACTTAAAAAAGTGTTAAATGTAAAATTAGATTTTAAAATAATTGAGGCTTTTTTATTCTTACCCATTTTACGCTCGAATTATTAAGCTTCTTGACCCTATTTAATACACATTCATAAACTATTAATGAAGGTATTATTTTATTTTAAAAGGGACATTAGATTGTACGATTTCAAAAATAGCATTTGCTGTCACGGTACTAAAATTTGAAATTTTCCATCTACTAATCGACGCGTTCAAAATATTCTAAGCCACTCGGACAATTAATTATTGCTAAGAACCATCAAACATGCTTGCCCATTGCCCATCCTACCAATAACCACAACTCCATATCCCCCCAATCCGATCGTGTTAATTACAAAACCGACAATACAAACAATACGAGTAAATAAAAACACAGATAAGTAATTTCCATTCCGGTCTTATTCGTATCTTTTAATCCGGCGGCGAACCGGAATAGATCCGGAAAACCAGCCCAAAACTAAAACCAACGGGTGATATTTAATTAAAGATCTTTACCTCTAGGAATTATGAGATTGGGCGAGCGCCGGCCGATTCTATCTGATTGAATGTTACGCCGGTAATTCCACGTTGTCAAATCATAAATAACACGTATAAAGCGGTAAGGGATATGTTAATGGCCGGAGTGTGTGATCGGAATTAACAATTTGCATATTAAAGGGAAATGAAGAGCAGCTTATAGATTAACCGGCGTCCCAGAGCGGCGCACGGTGATTAGAAACAGATATTACGTCCAGTTGTGCCTAATGGAGGGGCTTTCTCCGATGCGCTTCGTGCGTGCGTGCCGGGCGCTTCCCTCCTATGAAGACGTCCGCCGCCGCGCGCTGCGTTTATTAATCGCTCGTCTCGCCTTACTTTCACACGTGCTACGGGATTTATCGCGTTGTAAGAACGGGTAACAGATTCACCGTAATGAATCGGTACTGGACGCGCATTTCGACCCACGTTCACATTTTTCTCACTTCTGGAAGAGTGGAATTTATTTTGTATTGTGTAATAAATAGGGATCGTGGTGACTTTTAAATGCAGTGGTTCATTTAGATATGTCAAAAGTGTCAAGAGGAAGTGAAATAGTATATTTCGTTACAAGGGCCGAAAATGGCGTTTTGCCGGCCTCGAGACCGTGTTTCAAGTTCGAGACGAAGTCGAGATGTCGACTTCGACATCTCGACCGACGAAGTCGGCCGTTTTTGGCCGTGTTACGAACGTTATTTTTCATCACACTACACAATGCAATAAATTCCAAACAAAAGAAATAGTAGTTTTACTCGCCCATGACAAACAAAACATAACCTTAATTAACCTAGCGCAGTGTTTCCCAACCTTTTTATGCCCCCGTACCACTTGACACTTTTTAATTTTTTGGTGTAGCACCCAAAATCATAAATACCTCCCCCCCCTTATCATTCCCACCCTTACAATATATCCAGGAAGAGCACTGGACTTCTCTTTAATATGTTTCACCATCGAAACCTAACTAGTGGTGTGTGAAAAATGAAACACAAATAATCAAGTTAGAGAAGTTCTATTTTAATTGATTACACTAAATTGGAATAAACATAATAGTTCTTAGCTACAACAATATAAATGTGATTATAAATTAAAATAATAGGCTTAATATAATTATGTAAACTAAGTTTTCATGTTTCAAATTAAAAACTGATAGCTGCAGCAGGTTTTATAAACAGCAAAGTTGAATAGGCTAAAGCTAACAATAAAATTGAAACAAATAGTGTATTCTACATACTTAAAACGCAAAAAGAAATACATTTCTACAAAAGTAAATAATAAAAATACAAAATGACCAAACTAATAAATATTGACAGCAAAAAAGTTGTTTTAATGGGAAACTTGCAGTTGTACAAGCTATTTTGAGAGATCGCTCAATGGGCTTTACCGACCGATACACTGCAAGTGGTCGATCGAAATCCTCTGTGGACATGACTAAATAAATTAGGCCCTATCCCTTATTATCATTGCGTCTCATAATAGTAGGCTACGAGGTAAATCTTGAACTTAAAATAATTCAAGAGTAGACGAGTACTGGACACAAAATCATTATTCATTAATGTAGTCCTCTGAAAACGGGAGTCCTAAAATAATAATTAAGTTAGCTAGGAAAGGTGCTGCTACCTATTTTTATCTCTCAAACCATAGAGAAATAATTAGTAGTAACGCAGAACTGAGCTGACCAAAACAGCCGTCGGCGTCACGTTGATCGAAAACGCTTTTTAAATTTTTCGGATATTTAATTTTTCATTTCTTTGTTTGTGTCTCGAGTAGGCCTACCACCTGTGAAATGCTCTCGCGTACCACCAGTGGTACGCGTACCACCGGTTGAGAAACACTGACCTAGCGGGATGCACTGCTTGTTTTCCGGTTGCTAGGCAACCATTTGGCAGCCACCGATTTTCATTGGCTCTCAGTAGGAATTTATAGGACCGTAAACTTTCGGCACTAGACCTCAAAAGCATGATTTTCGGCGTTGAAATTGAGAAGCGAAAACAGGTTACATTGATGTGGTGTGATGAGAAACAGGTGTTTAATTGTTTGGATGTCTCACTATCCTAATAGTTTACGTATTGAATAACAATTCGTTTTAGGTTTGACCATGGAGATAGCTACATGGCAAGAGTCTTGGGACACTTTTTAAAGAGATCTTTTATACATTTTGTAATATGCTGCTGACGTTGTTATAAAAATTCACTGTCCTCTTTATACAACTCATTACAAATGAAGACAAATGCGAGAAATAGGTCCAGACTTACATTAAATCAAGATATGTCCTCCAAGGAAGCGAAAACGCTAACAAATAAAAACTTACGTTTCTAGTATTTAACATACAAGAGTGTTATTATAAGGGAGTTGGTTTTTAAACACTCATTCTTACCCTAAATTATTTGAGGTTTGAAATCTATTATATTTAATAAGCTCATTCACATAAAAATCTTAAGTTGACACTTTGGCAGATGATTATAGATAATTTTGCCTTATAAGTAAATAAGTATCCAGTACGATAATTTACACATCTGATTATAAACAAGAATCTGATATTTATCCTCACTAAAAAAGATAGATGAATATGACATTTTAAAGAAATGTTACTGCTTTTTTCTCAATCATAGAATATTACTTCCTCATCATTAGTCTATTAAGGGGCTGAAGGATTTCCCATCTTATGTTAGAAGTACTTATGGAGCACTTCGAATAAAACTTATCACAGTGACAGCAGAAAATCTAAGAAATAACAAACTACAGGTAATTATATTGTTTCCGTAATTGCACCACTAAACCTTTTGGAATATCCGAATGGTCCAAGTTTTCTACAAGGAGTCACCTTACAATTTTGCGACGTAACTCAAAAGTTACGTAACTGTTGTCGAATGCATCACTTGCCTTGAATATTCCCGAATAGCAGAGTCTCGCGTCATGCTCCCGGATAAACCAGCCGGTTGTAAAATTAACATTTAGAATCTCTCATCTCTCCGTGACCTGCGGTGACGTCATCGTAGTCCGTCACCTTGTGGCGGCTGACGTCTGTGACCGACCTGCGGTGTTTGTGAAGGAAATACGAGTGACGGAGACGATTGGCTAGTTTTGTAAAATTGCAGAATTACATTTTGAAGAACTCGGTGAATTCTTGCTTCAGCTGCTGATATGGTCCGGTTTAATAAACCCAATACAATGTATACATAACCGAATAAGTAGGGACATCCTTATGGGGAAGTGAGAACGCCACCTCCAAAACACATATAGCACCACCAAGACATAATTTTTATTCAAGGATCATGCTGATTGGTTGAATAGAAACAGATGGCTAGAATAATTTTGCAAAGTTTGTTATTGTTTGGATTTTTTGTATAAAATACGCTCATTTTGACATTTAACAGGTAGAAAGAGCGCTTCCTGTGACAATAAGGAGAAGTAATCCTAGTACCGGCGCTTTATTTTACTCTGGTTTTCGGGAGCAAAACTAATTTTTTTTACATGGGATGTCCCTACTTATTCGGTTCTGTATACATTGCCTAATAGGAACTAAAGCCTTGTAAATAATACAAATTAGTAATTTGGAGCTAGTCGCGTTCTCTATAAATTTTTTACCAGTGTCGACCGATCAAGAGAGGGTGCTGCTTCAGCGTTTTGAGCATCATAATAAACGTAGTAAAGAAAGCAAACCATTCTAGCCACCAAATGGTTACTGTGGCGCTTTATGCGCAGAAGAAGGATATTGTTGGTTAAAAACCTAAGGAAATAAAACACAGATGCCTTACCTATGTGTTACTTTCCCTATTTTAAAATGAGTTTGGGTCAGTTTTGGCGCTTACTTATAAACCCTCAAGTTTCCTATTCATAAATCCCATTTTCCCCTTATAAGTGATTTTAATCAAGAATAATCATAAATACTCAAGACATTAATAAATTCCACAATTCAAATCCATATTATTTGTTAAGATAGTTGGATTTTCGTACAATGTAGAACATACTTCGTACAGTATGATTCGTATTACGAGTGAAAATACTGATTAACATTTCGCTTCCTCCTTAAGTTAGTTAGTACTTGATTTGGAATAATTGCACTGTAGAAACATAATGGCAAATCCGGTAAAACTCTATTTAAGACACTGATGGATCATTTAGGCGCCGACGCACTACTAAGCTTTTCACCGGACCGTGCATCGGACCGAGCATCGTACCGGACGAAAAGAGCAAGTCAGGTAGTGTCTCGGTACCCGTACACCGTAACAGACGCCGGACCAGACACCGTACCGGAATCGAGCCGAGCGCTCTGGAGTCGGTTTTCTGGTGAAACAAAAAAAAAGATCGGTCCGGTGAACGGTCCGATGGTAGTGTGTCAAGTTCAATTTTTGACCCGTAAGCCGTCCCGAGCGTCGCCCTGAACGCTCGCGATAGAACGCCCTTCCTCTCTCCAACACATCGTCTAGTGCTCTCACTCACTCACGCTCTCCCTCTCTCTCTAAACTACCTTTACCTCCTCGGTGAATTTCCGGTACGATGCGCAGTCCGATGTCTTGTTCGGAGAAATATTCGGAGTAAATTTACCTTCTTGCACGGTGTAACGTCTGGTTCGCCGGCTAAGGCTCCCGCTCGTTAACCGGATGGTCCGTAGTTATCCCGCAATGACACGCGGGTAGCCCGCGGCCGGCCTCAGTTGCCCAACAAGAGATATGCTAATAGACCGGCATTAATAGTGTATTAACGATTATAACAACGCCTAGAGTAAACACGGGCTCCGATATGTCAGAGGTGATGTCTATATTGCTACTGGACCGACCGGTGCTCTCATTCAA
>CM061531.1:31758132-31795953 GCA_030545055.2 Neoaliturus tenellus | reverse complement strand
GAATTAAAAATCTATGTTTACAAACTTTAGGAGCTATTCAATTGCTGCGAATTCAATGTTTTACAAAGATTACGTATAAAATCGTTCGTTCACGACGGACAAAAGAAAAATCTGGTTTTATCTCGTTGGGTTATCTTTTTATTTTCTGTAGTAAAAATGTTATCAATGTAATCTTGAGAGTTCCAAGTAGCGCGTGTATACGTAGACAATCGAACCTGCTGGGGGAGTTATATAACTGAAGACCTCGTGCTGAGAGCTGCAAGTGGTAGAGTTAGCTTCGCTGATTACTGACTGATGTAAAGATGTTTATGACAGTATCGAATACTTTTAAAAGTATCCATTTATTGAACACGGTAAGGGGTATTTCATTGTAATTTAAACATCTCGTACAATTTTCAACAGATTTTAGGCTTTTGGTATCTTTCTTTAGGGATTGGTTTGTAGTTGTTTCCAACAAACATTCATGATACATGGACTTAAAGTAAAGGCGTTATCCGTCATTGAAATTTAAAAATTTTCCATTCGAATAACCTTGGGATTAGGTTGAACATTATTAACATATATTAATGTACAATGTACATCTACAAGTCTAGTTTTCAATAACCGATAATCATAGATTAATATTGGATTTGCCAGGTGTAGGCCTAATTAATTTACAACTAAACCTATGATATCCAAATCAAATTGGTCGATTTCGAGCAAAATGTATACGAGTTGAATTAAATTTTCAAGACAAAATTGAGATGAAACATAATTTTCTATTAATTAAGTTAATTTGTGTATGAAAGATTAGATTAGATTAGATAAAATCTACCTTGGTGAGATTTTTATACTTAATAGCAACTATTTGGCATCCCCCCTCTCTCTAGGTTTTTTTTAGCGATCGTTAGTATCCTCTTGGAAGGAATCTTCACTTTTCTGACGATAACCATAAACCTAGGAGTTGGTAGTGCGAAATCGTTGAGTTTAATATAAATCCTATAGTTTTATAAAACTGATAATTTAAAATGTTGGGTTTCTTTGGATAACGCCATAAAAAGCAATTACCTGCATCTGCAAGAGAAGTAATCTTCAACTATACGAGAATTTTCAATCCTCTTATATCCCTTGTCAATATTCCTCTTATATCATCTAGGGGATTTAATATCAATAGACCTAGCTGAGAAATACATCTCACAAAACCTCTGTTGTTTCCCAATAAAATTACCATCCAGCAGGCTACAAACGTTGTACAACTATTCTACACGACAAAACTGTTCCCAAATTTAAATATCCCATTGGTCGGGCCGTACAGTAAATCACGTATAAAACCACCTGCATGCTGTTATTCAAATATCCTCGTGACCACGATTGAGATACAAGCCCGGACACCATTACTCCCACTGGCTAATGTTTAACCATAACGTCCACCTATTTTATGTACATATTTTGCGGGTATTAAGCCGTCAGTTATTAGCATTTTGAGGGCCCCGGGCCCGGATTATAGGTGTGACAAGACACGTATATATACGTGCAAAGCCCGTGTTGCCGCCGGGGTCAATATGGCCGCCCATGCTGTACGTAACTGTTGCTGGTTTGCCACGTGTTTGAGAGATGGTTAGTAGAAGTTATTATCGGCGACAATAATGATTGATGATAGAACCAGGCAATGTATTTGTAAACACGTATGTTGAAAGACATTTATTAGCTTTTATCTAGCTAATCCACTTGATTTAAGTAGATTTCGGTAGAACTCTTTTATGGTGTTATTGCACCATGATGTTATATTTTCATGTTTTTATAGAATATAGCAAAAATTCCTGGTCTTGTTACTTGTGATGCTTGTACGGCAACTTACTGTTAAATAAACTACTTTCAATATCTTTTAGCATTATATCTTTATTTTTCTACGACCTTACCTATTTTTAACCCTGTATACTTCTAGTCCGTCTCGTAGGTTTGCTCAGTAGGTTTCCAGACATAATATAAATTCCTATTTGGAATATTATGGAGTAAAAGGACATATAAGTATGGTTTTGGTCACAATCGTTTATGTCTATGCTCATGCTAAATTTCCTCCTACCACTTAACACTATGGCAAGAAGACGAAAATGCAGTAAATCCCCGAATGGATTCAACATCCATTATGTATAAAACATAAAAAATCATCTAGTATAATATTTTCCACGCTACGTAAACTTCTGTTTACTTAGAATTTCAATAGGTTATAAAACCCGTTGTGGTTTTATAGCCCTACTTACTTCGTATAGTTTATTGGATTTCAGGTGTTGAGCCCAACAGGAAAGGTGTCAGGATGACCGCCGGGGGGTAAAGACCTATTGGAATGCGATATAGGATATCTTATCGGACTTGTTTGTACATTAAAATCAGCTGTCCCGACCTGGTCCAGCCCAGCGCCGATGTTTGCCCCCCCCCCCCCCCAACATTAGGGAGATGCACGACAGGATAGGAGCGTACGGGAGTTCATTCATTTGTGCTCGAGCTTTCATTATGAAAGTGAGCTTCGATATTTAAATGTGGAGTAAAGTATGCCTCTTAAATAAATCCTTTTCTCCGGATCGAATATTTCACGATTTAAAAAAAAATATCTATCTTCTTATTTCTATAAGGGTTTCGTCTGTTACGTCCCTTTTTCTCTCGACCTACTGAACCGATTTTTAAGATTGAGTTGTCATTTTAAATCATAGGATATACCGCAGTGACGAATCGTAATTAAAATGGTCATATTGTTTCAGGATTCGCCCCTCGCCATTCATTTATTTCTAGAGGGCACTTTAAATGTTGACCAACTTTTATTGCAAGTTCTTGTGAATTGTAATTTAACAGCTGATAACCTTCAGATGAATTTAAAAAACCAGATAGTAAACAAAATTAGATCTCTTTCACTTTATAATCAACATTCACGTTATAGCAGGTGTTGACTATAGGTGAGTTTTACTCATACAGAATCATAAAATGCGCAATTTGCGCACTGGCCACCTAGTAAATAATTTAAATAACACATACTTCACTGTTAAAATAGTTATAATTATATTCATAAGATTCCACCACTGATGTGGCTAATGCTACATATCTATTTAGCGCAGAAAGTGTTTTCATACGGGATAGATTACGCTACCTTTTTGTATATAACCGTCTTTAAATTATAATGTACAGTTATCTTACGGTATTATGTAAAGTAGTTAAGCTTCAAGTAAGTAAAGGTTTTTTAAGACTTTATAATACAGTATACAGTTTATTACATACATTTAAGTTTGATAAAAACCCTTTTAATATTGTATGAGACTGTAAATTTTAGGTAGGAAAGATTTAATAAAAAATACACACATTATTCGAAGCTCGTTTGAACGAGTTATTGATTACCACTATACACTCATGTTAATGCTACGTACTCACAACCAAACCGTTAGTTTTACTATTTTCGAACAACTCTTGTAAATATTTTTTTGTTATACATCAAAAACAATCGGGATTAAAACATTTACACTCTCCCCATACAATATGTAACACTTTCATGTTCAGCTTTTCAACAAGGGGTTGAACATAAAAGAAACTGAGGAGGGTGAATAGTAAATGCGCTTGGGGCTGCAAATGGCCGGACTATTGACGGTTAGGTATCAATATTTGAGCGAGAGCGTGCTCCCACATTGCTTATCGCAAGAGCCACTTCACCGTAATGGATTATCGACCAGTCTTATCTTCTTATTGTTTACCAGATAACACTTCGTCGCGAGGAATGTGCTAAAAGCCCCTTCAAGATATCGCGTACGTTCGGATAAACGGGGGCGGATCAATGCGAGGAGGAAATCCCGATCGAAGGGATTGATTGACTGTTGATCGTTTACTTTGAACAATATAGCCAAGTTATATACATTTATAAAAGATGCCGGGATTTAAAAGGACAATACTGGCAAAGGTTTAAAGATACTTAAACTATTAAAATGTCAAATTGAAGAGGAAAAACTGTTGCTCCATATGTTGCATTACAGCATACATAAATTATTGGAAATCTTGCCGATTTGCCAAGTTTTACAATAAATCTGGTGTTACATTCGTGATAGCTCTTGAAATTCACTCATGCAAATGTCTCAAAGTCTTAAAAGTTTTCAAGACTCAATGTTCTTATGTAAACCAGGAAAAGACCAAAGCAGTCAAATCAGGACTTCTAGGAATCCCGGGAATAGGCGCATCCTTGACTATTCAACCTTTTGGAAATCTGTGTCTTAGCGTGCCGAGTTTAAACCCTAAATCAAGGTCAACAACGTTTGATCCCCTATATCAGTACGATAAACAAATTTACTTATTTTAACTTCCGTTTTACTTTTTAATCGTCGAGTTACCTTAAAAATTCTTTCAGTAGCGCCGTTCAAAATACCAGTATTCTTTTATAATCACACAGTGTTTTTTTTTTTTTTTTTTTTTTTTTTTTTTTTTTTAGATGGAAATTAGTGAATGTAAGAAGGAGAAGGACGTAAGAAAGTTTGGAGTATCAGTAGTACAGTAAAATTAGGGTTTTAGATCGGCAACTGATGTGCATTCACAAAAATTTGATAAGAGCTTCTTTTAAGCACTATAATTAAGGATCCGATGAGTCCCCAAAAAATAAAGTTGTTTTTCACCTATAAAACCACTTTTCAAAATGGCGGTTTTTTGTAAATGAGATAGCCTACATTTATAAAAAATGCTTTTGTTTTTAATTTTCAACTGCATTTCTCAATATAATGTTGTGGCACCAACACCGATAATTTTTGGATGGAAGTAGTTCATTTTGACCGGTCGTTAATTTTGGCCGCCATCTTGGATCCGCCATATTGGATGAAAGTTATTTTTTTTATAATGTAAAGATAGTGTTGTGACACATCATTTCAAAGTAGATTTTTACGCTGATTACAATGCCGCAATCCGTTTTTAAAATCTTGGTTCGTTTTAAAGATACACTCAAATAAAAATCATCCCTATAAATCTCTTATGGACATTTCGAACTTTAAATTTATTTTGCATTATTTTTCTTTTATATCTAGTTCTAATTGAGGAATGCTGTTCATTGTGACATTAAAACACTCAGTAATATTCCGGCATTCATTTTAGGTATTCTTCATTCAATTTCTAGGATACTGAGACGAGTTAGATGCTTCTATTTAACAGGAAATTCAATTTTTTTAAATTTGCTTTTAGATAAAGATTGATATCTCAAGTTCTAAATAAGACACAAAGTTCATTCTGGTCTTGAAACAACTAGTACATCAATGTCTTTAATTTGAGTGCTGAACATTGAAATTCGTTGGATTTTAAGTGACTTATAACTGCCTAATCAACATAAAATTTATTGGTTCCTGAAATTCGTCTTCAGTTAAAGACATACAACTTAAGTTGTAAATGAGATTCAAGGTTCGTTTTGGTCTTAAATTACACGGTACATTATTGGCTTTAATTCCATATATTGATTGTTAAAATTGAATACGTTTAAGTTGTGATTTTATAAACTTTTCAATAAAAAATATTTCCATTTCTGAAATTTCGGTGAAGTTTTAAATTTACAAACCGATTCAAACCAAGCCAATTCAAACGAACAAAAACTCTACAGAAGCCCAATGATCCGCTGAGTGATCTGATACCAAAATTAACAGCCTATCCTAATTAGAACAGTATATATGAAGATAAATAAAAATAAATAAATTCAAAATTTGAAACGTCCATAAGAAATGTATAGAGAAGAATTTTAATTTCCGTATATCTTTGAAACGGAAAAATATTTCAAAAACGAATTGCGGCATTGTAATCAGCGAAAAAATCTATTCTAAAATGATGGGTCACAACACTATCTTTACATTAGAAAAAAACAAATTGTATCCAATATGGCGGATCCAAGATGGCGGCCAAAAAATAAAGACCGTTAAAAATAAAGTATTTAGCACTCAAAAATTATTGGCGTCAGTTCCACAACTTAATATTGAGGAGATGCACGTAAAAAATGAAAAAGGGAAACTTTTCAAAATTTATCCCATTACAAAAGAACCGCCATTTTGAAAAGTGATTTTATGGGTCTAAAACAACTTTATTTTTTGGGGACTCATCAAATCTCTTTTTCTAGAGCTTAAAAGAAGGTCTCATGAAAATTTCATGAACGCACATCAGTTGCCGATCAAAAGGTCGTTTTTGGCCTTATTTTACTGTACTACAGTGTCAGGGTCCATGGCAGCAAACCTGCCAACCTATCTACTGTCCAGGGGTCGAACAACAAAAGTCTCGGCTTTCCAAAAATTCCTTTAGTATCATTGGCATGACTTGTTCACTGCCCCGGCAGCTAATACAAAAAATGTCACTATTTTACTCTCAATAAAAGGACGTTGAGCATTTTTTTAGCAATGCAACCACAATTGAGTGTGTCATCTGATACAGATTAATCGAGGTGATTCGATAGCGTTAGGAACCATGGCAGGGATGTCGTGACTTTAAATCCACATGCCCAGGAAGTCATAATCAGGACCAATAACCTGTAATGTGGTGGCTCAACCCCTTACTTCGTCTAATACTATCCAATCACAGATCAACAGTCTGTGTGGAATGTCACAAGTAAGAAAAAAGACATGTAAACATATTGAAAAAAAATAGCTTCGATAGTAGAGATGGAATTTTATAGTGAAGTTCATACTATAGTGGGAGCAACTCAATAACTCAATGATTTTAAAGGGAACCATCCCATTCCACGGGTAACACAGATACGGCCAGTTCATTGTATTTTCAACCCTGTAACCCAACCCTTGCAGAGGGCTGCGCGTGCGAGATAAGGTGTGAAAGCATCCCTTAGTGGGGGGGGGGGAGTTGGCGGGGGAGAGGGGGGATCCCTTCAAAACCGGTAATTGGGAAAGGAAACATAATGGAATAATGTTAATAAATTCATTACATCGGTCCAGGCTACAAAGGGTTAAAGCTTTAGTGGGGGGGGAGGGGGAGGGGGAGGGAAGGGGGCGACCTTTAACCCTTGCACGCGTGTCGTGTCAGACGTGGATGCTGCTGGGGGACTATACTGTTCGCTCCATGTTCAGTTGTTACATGGTATTTATCTCATTAAAAAACGTGATGAGCATAATCAGTTCCCTCTGAAGGGTTAAAAAACATTGTAAACAGAATTGAAAATCATTAAATTACAGCTAAATGAAGATGAACCGTGGGATGAAAAAGCATTCTTTGTATGCCTGATACTAGTAATATATAAGTCCAGGTGCTCTTAGTCTTCTTTGGTTGATAAAATATTGGAATTATTGCTGCAGTGTCTATGTTAAATCAAATTCATTGTTTTCCGTAATTTTACTTTGGATTGATCTGTTTTTTAATATTTATTTAAAATATTACTATACAAAAGTACAACAGGTGTTTTAAAAATATTTTCAAATAACACCCAAGTTATACTCAATAACATGTTGACCATACAAGTAGTCCAACAAATAACGTAACGTAATTAATTTTCATCGTCCATTAATGTGTTGTTTTGTTATTTAAATCTGAAACTACTCCTTGCATGCTACAGTGGTCGTAGTAAATGTGTTAAACAAATAGGCAAAATCAAAATAAGCTTTTTATTAAATAAAACTTCAACCTTGAACACAAAATATCACATAAAATCACATATGGTTTATCGTCACCGTAAAGGTTCCAGGAAGCAATTTACAATTTCGAGAGAAATCACATATAATTGTGTCACTTTTACGATTCTTATCATGATTTACAATCGAGTCACAAAGAGGGAATTCAAACGGCGCTGGTGGCGCAATCTAGCGACTGATAACGGAACTTATCACAGATACCGCGAAACTCAAATCCGTGAAATGAGCATGACAGCGAGTACTACGACTGTTGTCATCTCCATTCCATAAACATTGAATCATAATTCTAATGGTACCTGCCTAGACCACAAGCTAAAGTGAAAGCACGTTAATAGAAAACTTTGTTGATATAAAACCACCGCATGTTACCTTCACTGACTTATATTTGAAAGGAACATTACTTCTGAGTTTCTCGAGAATAGAGACAGGTATTCAAAATACCAAAAGAACCTTAAAAGAAATAACACAATAAAGTCCCGTCTCTAAATACTAGTCATAATAATAGAGCTATAGAAAGGAAGACATAATTCGTATCAAAGCCACAAACTATTTTTTGTCGTCCGTGGGGCCAAAACAATTTTGATAATTTAGAGTCAGCTTTTTACGACCGCTGGTGTGGTCTCGTTATGTGTGGGGCACGTGGAGTGAAAATTGGCCGTAAGGGGAGACTAGGGGCTGGCCGAGTAAAAAACACCGTAAAAAATGAAGCGGTTGTCCTCGTTATGGGGAATTTGTCAACCGAAAAGAGACAACAAGGAATTAACATATGAATCCGAGAGATTTGTAGAGGCGATAAGGGGTCACAACGGCAAGGGATGGGGCGGAGAGGTGTATTGTTGGAGTGTAATGTATGGACTGGGCTGTGAAACCTAGGATGGAGGCTGCGGGGACTGAAAAGTCAGCTTAATATTGGCATCTCAAGATAGCGTGGAATTTTTAATCCACGTTAAAGGATTATTATTGTCTTGATAAATATTTTGGTAATAGTGTACACCTTCAATTCCTATAACTCCATAAATCAAAGATTTAGTGATGTGCTAATATGATTTGGTTGGATTCCAAACAATTTAGTAAAATCATCAGCATCCAAACAGGAACGATCAGTAAAGCTGGCCGGGGGATGGCCGGTGACACGATCAGCATCCAAACAAGGAACGATCAGTAACGCTGGCCAGGGGATGGCCGGTGACATGGTCAGCATCCAAACAAGGAACGATCAGTAACGCTGGCCAGGGGATGGCCGGTGACACGGTCAGTATCCAAACAAGGAACGATCAGTAACGCTGGCCAGGGGATGGCCGGTGACATGGTCAGCATCCAAACAAGGAACGATCAGTAACGCTGGCCGGGGGATGGCTGGTGACACGGTCAGCATCCAAACAAGGAACGATCAGTAACGCTGGCCGGGGGATGGCCGGTGAGGTTTCGTTCCGGCGAGTTGCCGACACTGATACGGCCGGATTATATTGCAAAATGCTGCGGTTTCAAATGGCTAGGCCGTGGACCACGACTAAGCAGATTACACAGTGACCGTCTACCGGCGGCCCGACAGCGCCCCCCCCCCCACCCTACCCACCCACTACCACTCAACACGCCCTGTACATGGACAAGTTGACATTTCCGATCAGGGTATGCTGATTTGTCCTACATGTTGTAGGTGATAAACTTTTAGTACTCTGTAATACAAAATTTGTCGTGGTTGATAAAGAATTAAGGAAATCACCATATGTGGCGTAATCCTTATTTTTATCCTCTTTCAGTTTTGACTGACCTTTTCTTTAACGCATCATTATGGAACATCCTTTAATTTAAGTTCGAATTTCATGAATTCCAGAAGATTACTCAAACAAAATAAAAAATAAAAAAGTAAGTTTTTCCCAATTTCAAGGCTTTTGAACATTTAGGGAGAGTAGTATTTCCCGTTGCATTCTGATCTGAGACCCTGAAAGGCCCAGTTTCAGTGCAATCAGGATCAGGAGACGCGGCGGCGGCGCGGCGTGGGCCGGCTGATGGAATCCGCCCGATATCGGAGTCGTTTTAATAGTTATCAGCTCTAATCGAGCATTTCGTGAAAGTGGTTTAATGGATAATTGACTGCGCATACCAGCGTAGATGATTTGGCCACAGAGCGACCAACTGGCAGGGACAAATAGCGCCGTAATGTTGGCAACACGAGCAAATTTGATGGGATATTGGCTAATCTATAAAATTATTTAATACGCCAAGGGTTTTGTGTAAATGGAACTCCTCCTACAGTTTACGACCGATTTTTCATGTTTTTGGTGTTGTTGAAAAGGGCTTGATCAGTAGATGTTTCTGTCAAAAATTGACGAGAAATTGGACTTAAAATAAGGTAGCTGTCCATCATTTAAATTTTTATAACTATAATAACATTGGGATCTGGTTGAGCTTTTTAACACCTGGTAATGTACAGCTGTAAAAAATAAAGTGTAGTTTTAGGAGTTTACTAATAATCAAAATAAAAATTGGCTTAGCCGCGTGTAATAATTGATTTTGAACGAACCGTGTAAGTGTATTACTTTTAGCAACGTCATTTAATAGTCAAAATTAAATTGCTCGATTTCGAGAAATAAGTACACTAGTCTGGTTAAGTAGTTGTTCGGATTTCGATTTCCAGCTAAGAATGAAAAAGTAGTTAATGTTATACGTAGCCAGAAAACCAAGTGGTTATGTTGGGTTATACAGTCAAATTAATTGTTACAGAACGATTCTTACTTTAAAAGTAGATTAAATTTTAAAATTCTGAGATTTAAAATTTAACTTCATTCCTTACGGTACTGCTATGTAATATAAGTTGATTATTTTCTCTATTAAATTTTTGTTGCATATTTTCAACTGTCCCATTAGTTTACCTCTTTTATTTAATTTCATTGCATATTTTTACTTTTTTTACTGCAACTGCTCTGGATGATCTGATAAAGAAATATACATTTTCATCAATATTCACAATGTGTTTCTCCAAGTCACGTTTTCTTATAGTATTGCTATTATGAGTGCTAACAATCACACCAGCTATTATCGCTAGTCCACTTGATCCATTATCTACATTATCTGCGAGGAATGTTGATAGAAAATTGTAACACCTCATGTAGGTAATAGCTGGGTGCGAAGTGATCATATCGGTTAAAGACATTATAATAAGGAAATACCACCTATCACATACCGATGGAGAGCTTTTTAATTGTAGACATATCTATATCACGTAATTACACTGCGAATAACTCTAGATGCATTGGATTATTGTGTTCTTGGCTTAATACGAAGGAAATCGAAAGTGAATTGCATTTCACACTAATACGTTGACTTAGGTAATAAGAATAAAAATTATTTTTCGATAGGTATTCTGTTAAATATCAAGTTTGAAACTAGAATACTTGTATTTTTTGGGGGCATGGATAGAAAAATTGTTTTTATCTGAGAGTTTTATACTAAATCTTAGATACTCTATTTACCTGCTTAAAGTAAAAGATCTCCGCTCATATTCACCGAAAGCTATAAATTCTTTACTTTGAACATGTACTTAAATGGCATGAGATCTGATAAAATTTTTAAAATGCTCTAAATCTTTCGATAATATATACATCGCTTGGAATGCTTCGGAAAAAGGCTTATTACTAGTATAAATATGTTGTCTGTTGTATTTTTTAAAGAGTGGCAATCTTCAATAGCCACAAATAACGCTGCGAAAGAGAAAAATTGCCGCGCTCAAGAAAAGGTGTTTCAATAGAGTCATAGAGATACAGCTACAGAAACCTACAGAAAAAATAAGACAACCGTAGACTTTTTTCTATTTTTACTGAGATCATACAGTTATATATAGAAACACGGTTTCAGTTTTGAAGTATAAAAAACTTATAGGGTTATGGATTAAAAACGTGAGCAAGTTTATAAAGAGTAATATCATCAGTGTAAGCTGTCCGTTTATTCATTTTAAAACTGTTTACCTAAAAAAACCTAAACATTATATATCATAATATTGAACAGTTCCACATAAAAACATTTTCTTATTAAATGTATTCTTAGATCTTAAAGTTAGTTAATATGTTTTTTAATAATGATGTACTTGAAATATGTCTTATTTTTAATTACTGTATTCAAACTTTCCCAGTTGTAATTCAATGATTTGGGTGACTAAATGTGGTGCAATATAGATAGTGTCTGTCTTCGTCCTCTCCAATCATAAGCAAATAAAAAATTTTAATACACCTTAAAACCTAACTATTTATTACACCCTCACCAATATTTATTCCAACAAAGATGTAAATAAATCAAGAATATTTACGTAACGGTTTAACCGGAGAGAAGAACTTGCCTCTAAAACAGATTTTACGTCGTTTCCAATAAAGGAACATTGCCAGGTTATGGCATTGTAAGTCATGCGACCAACTGTAAACGCGATAACATGACTCTGGCTGCAGCGACGGCAACTCCCCCTGTATGGCTTGGTTTATGGGTTTATTTGCACAAACAAAACCGCTTTTAACTTATTACAACTTTGTCTCTAACCAAGGAAATGTAACAAAACTGTGTTGTTTAATTTATCTTAAAATATTTTTTGTTTAATGCAAAACTGTAAAATTGTTTTATATTATAATTAATTTTTATGAATAGTATGATAGATATTTGTGAGAGATATTTATTTATAAATTACACAGAGAATATTAATATGAATAACAAAACGGGGTTTCTAGATGGTTTTAAAGTTACTTCAACAAGGCACGTAAAAAAATTAAATTTGTTATCAATTAATTTCTAAACAGTTAATCTACATCACAAAGCCTATTTAAAAATTTTAACATTTTTTATCATTTCAATTTATGAAAATAAATTATGTTTGAAACAATCTTAGGTTGATACATTTACGAGAACTAAGACTGTGTTATAAGTTGTAATGGTAAGTTATTTGTGAAGTAATAAAGGTATTTTCCCATATGAAGCGTGACTCCTGAATGTGGTTAAAAGGTTTTGGTAGGTACGAATAAATATTTGAGAAGTATTCATATTAAATAATGTGTTAAAATTGTAAACTAGAAAATTTGGAATTCGTATTTATGTAAATATTTACTTTATAACATTCTATAATTATATAACTAAAATTTCTGATCTATTGAAATGTGTTAAAACATGGTTTTATGTTACTTTTCAATTGTTCTTTAATCTTAAACTAACTGTATTTTACTCTAATCTCATGAATTTTACAATTATTCAAAATTTAATCTTGCCTTTGAATTTGGACTGTTGTCCATGTAACAATTGGTTAATATTTTACACGTTTTTACAGTATTTTAGAATTTTAACCATGTGTCACAAATATTTGTCTACAAAATCACGACGCACTCACTTTATCCACCAAAATCTCAATTTTTACGGTAAAATAATACTATTTACTTAGTTGTTATCATTTTCCAATCGGGAATCGCAAAATGTATTAAGCCCGAATCGCAAAATCTATTAATCCCTATTTATTACATTCATCACTTCTTTTAAGCCATAGTCTAAATTATTTATGTTTAAGGCGAGTTTTTAATTTAATTCAGTGAACAGTTTATTGCAATTAATGTCTTGCACTTTTCTTTTTTCATCATTTTACATTTTTTATCTTGCAATTTTTACAAAAGTTTTTTTTTTACTTTTATTAGTTAAAAAGTTATTCTTGAAAGTTTTACCGGTACTGCGCTTATCTTCGACTTTCCAAAATTTTATTTTGAACTTTTTTACACATTTTTACCACAAAACTTATACATTTTTCCACGTTTTAAACATTTTTTCTCGCTCGGTACTCACGTGTTCAGAGTGAGACGCATCCAGTAGGGGCGTCAGGCCGGTGGGAATTGTGTCGTTCCCGGCCCAAAGTTGACCATGATCCTCGGTCACACAGCACATCAACACTCGCCCCGACCCCGACACGACATCGCACGACACGACACACGGCACGACACACGGCACGACACACGACACTGCACCACCGTCGTCGCACTGCCACCTCTCTCGGCGCCTTCCTCTCCAACACTGAGCGCGCCGCACCCCCCACCCTTCCCCCTCCCATCCACTCGTCCCACCACCTTTTAATTGTCCGATCGTTTAGCGCCATCTACCGCCACTCACTGGGGAATGTTAGTTCTCATTTGGTTTTTGGAGGTATAGCGAGAATAGTATTCGATATTATTTAATTATTGACAATTTTTTAGCATTTTCTTTTTTACCTTAGACATGCGGTATCTAATGTCTATTAATTGTTAGATATCATACCATAATTTTTACAAGGGGTTATATTACCATACCTTTAATTTAGTATAAAATCCAAACATCGCTGAAGAAGCGACCGGTATCGACACTTCATAAGGTGTGTCATTTAAGCTTAAAGTCGCGAAAAATGACTTTGGTGAAATTTTTTTTCCAGAAAAAAGGTTAAAAGTCGGCAAAGAAGTTTTATCTTCATTAATTAAATAGCCCATTTTCAAAACGCCAACTAAGTCCTTTATAATTTTCATGAACACAAACAAAACGATCTAAGTCTAGCATTCTATGTACAGTCATAAAAGAAATTAGTTTATTTGATCAAAAAGGTTTTGTTGAGGAGGTAAGGTGTATTCAAACACCTGGCTATCAATTTTTAAGAATTTGTTCTTTCTGACACGACAAATTAAACTACATTATATAAACATTAATCTTAGTGCTTCTATCAGTATTACTCTTATGATAGCACTAATAGGAAGTTTTTCTGTCAATTTGTAATTTAATGCTTTCTTCTGTCATTTACCGCGAAATCATTAGACTCCGATAGGTTTTTAGGTTTAGTCTTTTTTAGTTTAAAATAATTTTTAAAATTATAAAAATTGGTGTATTGGCAAAATTTTTACACTTTGATCCTTTTTGGTGGTGGTAAAAATCATTAAATTTTAAAATATTCTGTTCAGTGTTTTTTGTGTATATAGTATTTACACAAAATCTCAGATTGAGGAAACTGGTTGATGAATTTTCAAATTAGGTATCGTTGACATTTTTATAGAATTTAAAACATTTCTATCCCAACGCAAGAAACAAATCAACACTAGAATACATTAAAGCAATAAACATTGCTTGCAATGAAATAACACGTTTGTTTTCCATGTATCATGAAAACTATGTAAATATGCATGCAAAAGACCTCTACATTTCCTCTTAAAGAAACAATGATATCGACTTGTTGCGAAATAGAACAAAGACTAACAATGCTGGGCGCTTGATGACGATGAAGACCCATTGTAGTCTTGCATTGATCCTGGACTTCGACGGCACGGATCCACTGGTAACGTAACGTAGGAGGTCCAACAATGAACCATAAATAAGGCACATCTTCCACACAAATAATTTAATTACATCCCAGATGTATTCATATCCGTCACTGACTTATGTAAATCACTTGTATTTAATTAGTCTCTTAGTCTTTATCTGCCGCTTGCCTGGCGAGGCTCCGGTTTTTACAGTATAGTCTATCATGTAGTCCACTAGGATATTGTACAAGACCCGATTTAATTGTAAACTGGTTGCTGTTATCGATTTACAAAAATTTAATCACTTTGACGGTTAGGTAAAAAGGAGTAAATGTTTTCAAAGTGACTATTCGGGAAGGATTTTGATTATGGAGCGCTCGTAAAGTAATTATGTAAATGTTATTATTTAAGAACTTTTTTAGCTGTTGTATCAAATCTTCAACCACTGAAATTGAAAAAAAATTTTAAGTGGAAACACTAACATGGAAAATTCGGGCGTGCATCATTTGCGCATCATGCGGAGAGCCAGGTAGAAGGGATGCTTGTTTTGCGCATCGAGCTCCAGGGGGCTTTCAGTTATATGCATCGTTTGCGCATCGCAGGGTGGTGGAAGCGGCATTATTTTTATTTACAAAGTTATTGAAAACTCATGTCCGTGTTCAAATGGTCTTTTGAATGATTAAACGTGTTTGGCATAAGACATATAAGTTTAAAAATTAGCAAAACAATATTCAATAGAACAGAAATAATGGCAAATAATCGGACACAATGTCACGGCCTTGACCCGTACATTAACACTTGGATTTCATGTTTACCATTTGTAGTTTGTTTCTATTGCAACAGGGAATTTTATGAGTGGTTTTATTTTGAGGAGTTAGTATAGGAGAGGCTGCTGTCTACAGTTAGAATAGAGGCAAACTTGCCATAGAAACAATTCGTACAAAACATTTCAGCCTGAGCATTTACAGTAATACAATCCTCACCAACCATTGAAAGTAAAATAAGTAAACACTCGATGTATTACAAAAAAGGTTAATACATTACAAACTAAAATTATTCATGAATGTGCGATACACATGTGTTGCCGTCCAGTGGTATGTGTGGGGGACGACTGTTTGCCAATTGTTGTCGGCAGGCTGAGGCTACCTGGACGGGAGAGTGCGCAAATGATGCAAGGGGATTAGGCGACCCTTCGAAATATTTTACAGAAGGATTAAAAAGTGCGCAAATGATGAACGACCGAAAATTCCGGCGACACGAAGTACTGTAGGTAAAAAAAATTAACAACTGTGAATGTGCATAAGCAATTCTGGACACTTGCTTAATTCAGTGACCTTTGTTACTAATTTTCTTAATTTTATAATATTTTCTCGAAAATTTGGTGAACCAAAGTGATTTTATAGTTACATGGAAAAAATAAAGTAATGATTTGTGATTAAATAGTAGTAATTGACGTACGTGTTATAACACCGGAATGAGATACACCCTTATTAATTCAACTGAAATTTATCTTAGAGTTACTAAATTGTAAAAAAGCGAAAAAATAATCAGTAAACATAATTTTACTCGTTTTTTAACTAATTTGATACAAAAATTGTTTAAGCCCACTTGTGTAAGTACAATAAATAAAACATTAAAACTCATAATCATGTTTGTTTATGTGATTTGCCCTATTTAAGATGCAGAATTCCTCACATCACAAATAAAACATATTTAAAAAACGCTAGAGCACGATAAAACTTTATTTAAATTAAATTTTAAACCGTTACTGTGAGTCACTATACCACCTAAAAAAATTCTATACTTGTTACTAACACAAATTTTATACGAAATCAAACCTAACAACAATTTAAGAATATGTAACTTAACAATAACGACTAAAGAATGTTTGTAATCTTCCTAACACTACCTCAATAAACGAAATTCCCTTATAATATTATTGCAAAATTCAAAGCAAAACAAATCTAGTGCAACATTGAATTAAAAATAAGCATGATAATTGCTATTGCACAATCTAGTGCAATGTGAAATGAATACATATTGACATTGTATCGACAGCATACAACGTCCCCCATCCCCACCACCCTCGTCAATGCAAATATGTTCTCCTTTCGTGCTCTCATTCCTTTATTTCATAATAGAGTGCAATAAGTTTGAACAAGTATTTTAGTAGCTTTTGTAATATTTAATACATTAAAAATAATAAAAATTGAAAAATAGTTGTTGGACATAAAATAGTACTTAATAAATACACATTGATCCACCTCCTCAGGGAGTAGGAGGAATAAAATTAACTAGTGTAGCCTACTGGTTGCTCGAAATCGATCAATTTTGTGTCTACATTGATACAAAATATTATAGTCCGTTTTTTTAAGCCTGATCCTTCGAGGGAGAGATGGTGGAGGGGGTTTGTTTATACTTGCTACTATCCCATTGGCTGAAGCCTTTTGGTTTTTTTTGTTGGTTTTTTTGTTGTTTTTGTTTTATTTCACTGTTGCATACCCGCTGGTAATTTTACATCACAACATAATGTGTATCAGTTTTACAATATTATTGGTAGCAGTTGTTTTTTAATCAGTTTACTTTAGAACTGTTACTTTTTAACAAGGAATAGGTTTGGCTTAAAAATATAACAGCTGACTAAGAGTTACTGAAAGATTTTATAACTTATTTAAAACGTTATTTGAGGGAATCTGATACTCGACAAACGTTTGTCACGAGTTTAATTGTGTTGTTTACAGTTTAAATTTTTTGTTTACAGTTTAAACCCCTCCCCCACCCCAATTTCCTCGAGAAGGATCAGGTTTAAAAAAACGGACTAATACTATAAGAAAGAAATTTAAATTTTCTATAACATCTGTTGGTAAAAGATTTTTGTAGGCCCAGAGATGACTTTGGTCTTTCGCGTATTAAAGTAGGTAACCAATACAAAAATGGCTTAAACGAGTCGAACTCACTAGTCAGCTGCCTTTATTAATTATTCAAATGATGAGAATTAGACCCTATCGCTGAATGCCCATGCTTCGCCCGATAATTTCATGTGATAATTTTACTTTTAATATTTTGTCAACTCTCTGGCCTTTAAATATATTTTGGCATTTACCTTTGGATATGAATGTGAAATTTCGTCCTAGAACCTTCAACGTTCTCATGTTATCCTCACGATACTATACTCAAGATATAACCTACACGTGTACATAAATAAATAATTTATTGGATAAAATTTTTTTATTGTAATATTTTTATGAACGCATTTAGTTTTTAGAACTCTTAAGTCAAGAAAAATATTGTATGGCGTTAATACTCGACCACTGGGATTAAAAACATTGAAATTTTTTTCGAAGAACATTTTATTGTCGGGAGATGACTTGTTGGCCACTGAGGGGGTTGGGGGGGCGAGTGGAAATTTACACTCAAAACCTACCGTTCTTTTATTAAGGAATAAAAACAAACTTAGAGTGTACTATTCTACATGAAGAAATTTTGCTAAAAAAGTAAACAATTATCTTTGTTGACAAACCAGCTAGCCTAATTCAATGTAGTGAAAGACAGCTGACTGCAAAATAAAAGAAAATATTGTAGGGAAGCTGTACTTTTTTTGTTTTGATGATAGCTTAACATATGGTGGATAAAAAGCAAATTGTTTTGGCCAATGGCATGCTTCAGCTTTTCCCTCGCCCCGCAACCCCCTAACTGGCCAACAAGTCATCTCCGGACAATATTGTTAGTTTCCCAAATTAATTTTTGGGTAAATTATTTTTACGTTACAGAACCTTACCAAAACACCCGTGTAAACTACCAAACCAATACCACCGGTACACATGACTAGGTGAGCGTAGTGGAGGGGGAAGTAACAAAGTGTGGCCATGTGATAGATGTGGCAGGACCCTTGATAAATGCCGCCATCGCCACCAAATGAACATTGTATCGCCGGCGCATACAGGGCTTGTTTACGCGGACAAGGCGTCTCTGTATTAGGCCCATTGTTGGGACCAATCACCACAATCACCACGTGACCGCGAGGCGCCGCCGCCGCGGTGATCGCTCATCACCGGAGCTTTCTACCACCAGCCTCCAACTGTCACGTGACACGTGCATCGGCGATACATCAGGTTCGGGATGTTGACAAATGGGGATTGGAAAATATGTTGTTGTTACTGGTATAAGGTGGATAAGGAGAATCCAGCCGAACCGTTAAGCACGTTCTAATGGGAATTTCGCAGAGGTCCTCGGAAGGACGGGATTTTGTTGTTAAAGTAATGTTGTAACAGTGCTAATTGGCCGCTCGAAGCGCCTACTCCTGTATCCCAGTGACGAATGATTTTCAGGATTGAGCATGCTCTACTTTCTGACCACCCAAACAATCCACTGTACATTTACATTCCCCTGTTAGGGTTTTGATGCCGAAGGATAATTATAAGCTCCAGAGTCAGAACTTAAATAATAACGAAGGAAGGAGGATTTATCATAGTGGATAGCCAACCACATGTTATGACAACTTAGTTTGCTCTACGAAGTCAGATTCGCAACTGGTGTAAGCCAATTTGAAAGATGTCCTGGAATAGATTCGAAAATTTTAACATGGGGATAGTGAGATATGTTTCTTAAGCAGGATTGAATCAGTTGGATGTGACAAACTATAGGAATAAGAATTCCGCACAGAATGTGATTGCCACGAAGCCTGTGTTAATATGACACACGAATCAAGATATCAACTGTGGTTTAATTTGTGTTTGAATGAAAACTGACTTGGGAAATGCACCCCATAATGTCATTTTCTTCTTTCTCGTAGAATTCACATGTATATAGAACAACATTTTAATATGTATAGTTCAAGTTGAAGTATTGTTTTCAATAACTAAATATTGTAGTTGCACGCATAGCGCAATTGTAATCCGAAAAATAGGTGCGTAGTGTAGTTAAAAACAAAAATTAATAGTTTTGTTGTAATATTTTCAACTTCACTAAGCCCTAAACAGTACTGAATAGAAGTATACAACGAACTATTTAACTAACTCTGAATAAAACATCTTAAATATAACATAGAGACTATAAATAGAGTTGTCAAGATTTCTCCGAAAATAAAGTAAAATAGAAATAGTTGTATTCATCCCATACGTTAAGATAGTTATTGATTAACAAATTATAAATTTAGATATTACTTAGAATTGGGATTTTTAAATGATTAGGGCCTACTTACAGTAGGGTAAGTTTTAAGCTTTGACGTCGACTGTCGCCACTATATTTGCGCCTATAGGTGCTAATTTCCAAACGATAAAAGAAGAGTCTACAAATGCTACAATAAATTGGTGACTGACATAATTAATTGTTTGGTCTGTTAAAAGCCTGTTTATTACAATTAATTTTTTTTTAATCGTACCCTTTTTGTATCCACTTACTTGAATAACATTAATGATTTTTTAAGGGTGACAGTACGAATTTTTTAAATAAAATAACAAAGTTATAGTTAATGTATGATCAAACAGCAACCTTTATAGTTGCTGTATTTATTTAAAATACAATAAATGATTTCTACTCTGTTTTAGGTGGTGTATCAACTTCTTTGTTACACAATTGTAAACGATATTTCATACCTAGTAACAAATGAGGAACCAGTAAAATCCAGATCTGGGAGTCCCAACCGAAGCATTCGTGGCCACAGTAAATCTTGTGTTAGCTAATTGTGTGACTTTCCCCAGCTAACAGGACGGCTTCTGAGGAACGGCTTCAACACCGGCATTCCTCGGTCCAATCCATCCATTCCTCGGTCCAATCCACCGTTCCTCCGTCAAATAAGCAGCCTAATCATCATAAACTAGATTCCAGGCTTTTAATTTCCAATAAAGTTTTATTTTACATGTAAACTAAAAGAATGCTATAACATTGGCTAATCAAATCGGAGGAATAACATAGTGTTTCTGGGAAGGAATTTAAATATGAGGGAATTTTTTGAAAACAAACCTGTTGCTTGAGATGTCGATGCTTTGCTGTGAAGTTTTTATTTAAAAGGTTTTGCTTCATTGACAAGTTGAAATTTTATAATTATTAAACTATTGTAGTATTGATATTTCTACAATATCAATACTATACTTCTTTTGTAGTAATGGTATTGGTAAATGTACAAGTGTATGTAAACCGATGTAATCAAATGTCATTGATGATGATATGTACGAGATAGGATGCTCATAAATACTGATAGATAGTGCTCGGACTAACTTCAGCAGGCATTAAACTTAGGCATTACAATTTTAAAGTAACTTTCGCCTTACTGACGCCACGTTTCACGACAAAACCGTATGAACATTTATGTAGTTATTTAACCAAATGTTTGCTTTTGTTAAATTAAGAGACGTAGTGTGGTTGAAATTCAATAGAAGATGCGCTTGAAAATTATTTGTAAAAATTCGTTTCAATTTTAAATCATTTTGACAGTTAAAAGTAGATTTAAGATTAGTTGCAGGTTTAGAAATTATTCGCCATTGTTGAAACCGTCATAAATCTGGGGTTTTAGACAGCGCCACCTGATAAAGAGAGATCAATGCTATTTAATGCGTTGGATCATTCATCCATAAAACGATCGAGCTCTTTTTTAGAAGATATCAACATATAACGCAGGCAATCAAATACAATCAAAACCCGTTTCACAGATTTCACTCATGGTTTTACCCCATCCCATTAAGTCAGTAATAATACAGACATACGTTACTCACAAAGAAAAAATACCCTCATAGTTCTATATTTACGAGTAACGGTACTTCTAACTCGATCATAAAAAAAATGAAGAAGGGTAATAACAATTCACAACGTCCACATCCATTGAGACATCAACAGGTTCATATTCGGGCCTTTTCTATTAAGTAGCCGCATTTGGAGCGTAACCTATTTGATTAGCGGGTACTCGGAGCAGGGGAGCTCTGCGGGTGGGAAGGTGTAACTGTACTAATAAAACGAACCACAATTCAAATTGTACCGGGGGCAGCGGGGGCGGTGGGGGCGGTGAAAGCTTCAAATTGTAGCCGATGAGAGGGTTTATAGCCATGTAGTCAGCTGTTTATATGGTAGCGCATCGCCGAGAGCGGCTGATACGTTGCTAAAACATACCTGAAAACAATAAATCGATCAGGTTATATTGGGTTTACATGTGTTTGCGGCCTACTTCAATCCTACCGTACTGTGAGAAAATTTATAGTTTCATAATTGTTATGATATTTTTAACAAACTGTGTTCCTTTGCTGGTTAATTATGGTAACTCTATTTTATGTAGGTAAAATACAAGACAGGTGACGTATAGTAAAAAATTGTCGAAATCAAACAAGGTAAATGTGTTTTTCTGTATACGAAGTGATAAAATAATTGTTAATGTATCAAAGAAATCGGCGAATAAAATAATAGACTTGAAAGAAGAAATTGTTATAAACAAGCACAAAATAAACTTCGGTTGAAACTTACTATACCCAGAGATTAGAGTTTATACAAATAAAAAGTTAAAAATAAAGATAATAACGCAGAAAAAACGTTTTGGATTCCGAAACTGAAACCTTTGGCATGCAAAGCAAGTGCTGTAATTTTCAAATTTAATGAAACAAATTTGTCAGTGACGAAATGAAATAATATAAAAATAAATTATTGCTCTAGCATGGTTTTACAATGTATGGGAATTTACAAAAAAGATAATATTATCATATAAATTTCATGTTGTTTTCATTGAGAGGAAATAACTGTCTTGCATTTACTACTTGTCACTAAACATGGCTATTATTTTTTAGTCAGTAAATTTTTGCTCTTTATTTTCTTATTTTCCTTTTACTTCAAATAAGTTATGGATATTCATTTATTCTTTCTTTCCTACTATAAAAAATACCAAACTACAGTTAAATAGACAACATTTGTTAGATCAATTACACTGAAAATGTGCAGAGTATATACGTTTACTGTACACTATTATGCCTGATTAGCGTAATACTTTGATACTTACTTTGATACTTTATTTGAAACACCGACGCACTCTGTGTGTAATAAGATCGTTCCTGTATAATCCTCTTTCAACAGAAATACAAAGATGTATGAGGTACTGTATAACATCTGTGGTCATTTTATAACTTGTTCACCTTTAATTTTACGCTATCTATCAATTTTAACATAAACCCAAAAAAGGGGATTTTATTTCTTAAACAATTAAAATTTACACTTTACTGTTAAAAAATCAATCCCGATTTCCACACACTTTTTCAACGCAGTATCTCCCCCATAAACCACGCTCTTGCCACGGTGTAATCTACGACACCGTGTTCATAGGTTAATTTCGGCCGTTCGTGTCGCCCTTATCGAGCAGTTTGTCCCGGTGACGGATGTACCGGGTGTCACGTGACGTTGGTGGAGACGCATGGTGTCCGGGCAGGGTATAATCCGCCGGATCCCGATCAGAGGTTGCGCCACGCGGCTGTCACTGTTGGCGTGATCAGAGCTGATAACTGGTGATAACGCGACCTTCCTTCCGCCTCCCGTTCCGTCCGCGAGGTGACGAGTCGGTATGCGGACAGGCGCTAGTATCAGCCGAGACCGACATTCCACAACTGTATCGATATTTATGACTGTGCTGCTGAATTTGTTTTTCTATTCTGATTGATTGTTTTACCTTAAAACTTTGAATATAAAATTTCTAGATGTAACTCATTTTATCAGTCCTCAATTCGAATCCTCTCCAGTGGTCCAAATGAGTGGCCATATTACTCTTAAGAATTGAATTGACTAATGAATATTAAATCAGAGGATCTATAAAACATAAAATATGGTTTGCTTTAGTACTACGCTAGTAATATAGTACTATTGAGTTTTAGTAGTTATAGGCCTACGCTAGTAGGGTTTTTTTTAGTTTTAATAGACAACAATCCAAACCATGGTCCTTTTATATTTAACTCGACCTTTTGTTGAATAGCAACCATTAATCCATAGCCGTATGACAAATAGGATTTATAGGATTGAATTTTTCAAGAGCTATAGAGTGGAAACTCGCCTACGGCTCGATGGGGCTCCGCCCCATGCCCCCTTAAGTTTAAGCAGGTTACTTCCACAGAAAAACTGGTCCGCCAAGACACTAAGAAAACCGGCTAATACACACTACACATAATCAACAATAATGAAAAGCTTTGAAAATCGTCTATGGCTAGTTTTTAAAACCAATTCTTAGTTCCCCGTGATTCTTAAAATTGAGAGTTGTAAAATCATAATCAACCATGCAAAGATGGATGGTATCTGGATGAAGGCTCCACTCCCTTGTCCCCTAATTAGTAGTTGCCCCTATTCGTAATTGCTGTAAAAATCTTAAGCACTGAACACGCTAGTTGAGGCCTTCGCTTTCATACCCCCCTCATTGCCAAATTAGTTTGTATTTTACCAAGTGCCAACGTTTAGGATCTTCCCCATAATATTTAAATTAAAATTGTAAGGATTTTAAAAGCAACTATACTGTAGTAAACAAATAGTTGGGCGATTTAACGCCTTGCCTCACCCTCCTGGAGCAAAAAGAATGAAATAAATAAACTTAATAAAATAGATGACAGTGTAAAATGAATTAGCTAAATAAACTATTTTGAAGATCGATGAAGTAATAAATAATTTCATTGAAACAAAAATACGAAAACATGAAAAAAGTTTATAACCTGACAAAAAACCCTATATTCACAAAAATACGATACGTTAGGAAATTAAAATTTATGTTATGAAATAATGATATATTATATAATTATTCTAGTCACTTAACTTAAACTTCTGTTGAAGTTACAGGCATATTTTTCAAGTTCAGTGTATGCAAAATTCGAACATCAAATACAATATAACTGTAGTTCGTTCTACTAAGAAGTTATATGAAATTCAGTAATAATAAAAGTTGCAAATCGGTCTTAATATAACGATTTGAGATACGACAAGAAGTGAAATGATTAAAAGTTACATTTATGTTATTAATTCCCAAACAATCTATACTACAACAGTATATGTAACAGAGAAATCCCTTCATATTCAACAGGCAAAAGACATAATATTAGTTGGTATTAATTATAAGTTTTAAGTTAAATTTTTAAGAGTGTTAAACTTCTAAATATAGTGAATTTCCTTTAATATCACTGTCAAGCTAAATTAATACAAAACTTCAAGCTTATGGGGAGGCTGTGAAAAAAGTTAACAGCACAGTTATAAATATTGGATACAGATTACAGTTGTGGAATGCAAAATTCAGCTACATACAGTACAACAAAAGTTAATAGAATGTTTTGCAGTTGATCTATAAAGCCAATAAAAACACTTGAAATTTGGAAAAAGTTCCCTATACTTCAAGCTCTGTTCAAAGTATTTAGTATGTAGGTTACAACTAACTGGGGAAAACCAAACGTCTAATAGCACCATCAATATTTGCCAAGATACAACAATGTTTGATTGATGTCGGCCTTAGCACTCAGCCATGTGATCTCGAAGTTATCTCGAGTTTAGTAAAACGTGAACTTAAGTATTTCCGCCGGCGCCTCATAGCATTTCGTAACGATTGAATGATTAATCATGATAAAAAGTAAACGATTATTTACTTTAAAGATTTCCTCACCTACAACCATCCAGACACCGCAATTTTAAGAATAGACCTACTCCAATGAAAAGCTGGAAACAGTCATAAACCGGATGGCCCGACTTAAAACAGACCGCAATAATTGAAGATGTGAATGGTGTAGTTGGCCCTTAATCTAGACAAATTGCACAGAAACAAACCTGAAGTATCTTGCTTTTATGTATAATTTTTTGATCATTTAAACCTAAACCAAACTGTCACAAAAGTCAAATGTAAGTAGGTAAAATAAAAGGCACCTAAATTCAAAAACATTACCAGAAACCCTGTAAATACAACATATTTTTATGTTTCTTATCAGCAAAATTTTCTAGCTCAAATGCATTATTATTTTAAAAGCTAATTCTGCTCTCTGCGGTCATATACATGGTGTCCAGCTTCCACCTTTACAAACTTTTCCAGGTTATTAAGCATGTCAAAACAAACAGAAAACATATAAACATATGTCCTAAAATGCTTCGTTAAGCCTCTAGCCACCATTTTGTTTTTTACACTCAATAATTTTTATTTCCGTAAAGGCTTGTTGTATTGAGTATATATTTGGCATGTATCTTAATCACACCAATACTCATTTTCAGAAAAAAATATGATTTTTCCTATGTATAATTTCGAAATGGCGGCCATTTTAAATTTTTAAACTCAATTATCTCGAAAACGATAAATTTTATAAAAATGCTACAAGAGACAAAAAAGTTGACAAATTAAATTATCTAAACAGTAATATCAAGTAACGATTTGACGACAAATAATGGTGTTATTACAGTTTTTCTGCAGAAACACACTGATTTTGCGCTATGATTAATGCAAATTTAGGTTATTTTAAGAGAAAAATCGCAATAACTCCGTTATTTGTTGTCGTATCTATAAAAACTTTAAACCACTGTTTAGATAATTGAATTTTTCAACTTTGTAGTCTATTGTAACATTTTTATAAAATTTACCGTTTTAGAGATATTTTAGTTTAAACATTTAAATTGGCCGCCATTTTGAAAATATAAATATACGGAAAATAATATTTTTTCTGAAAATGAACAGTGGTGTGATTAAAGTGCATGCCAAATATATACGCAATACAATATCCCGTTACGGAAATAAAAATTCTTAAGTGTAAAAAAGAAAATGGCGGCTGGTGGCTTAACGAAGCATTTAAGGACATATGTTTATAGGATGTTTCTGTTTGTTTTGACATGCTTAATAACCTGGAAAAGTTTGTAAAGGTTGAAGCTGGACACCCTGTATGTTTCCAGTTTAAATATCCTAGATTCAAGGAATGGACTTGAATAATATAGAGTCTCATAGGGCGAGATTTTAATGTATCACCACTTGTTAATTAGATATTTTACCACGATAAAACTGCTTAATATTCAAAATTATCTCCAACTACAAACTTTTCAAGACACCTCGTACGATCAGAGCTGCCACTATGAGTTGATTACCACTCAATCCCCTTGGACAGCAGGCTGCGTGCTCGCTCCCCCTTCACCAATCACGGCCGAGGTCCCAGGTCCCACTAGTCACTAGTCACCGCTCGTCGCATCGTCAGGAGAGATCGCCCTCGCTTCTGCAGGCGCCTCTACAATGTTTACCGATTACTCATTACCGGATGACAAATGGGTCTATTCTCCGAGGACTGCGGTCAATTGCTCTTCCTAATATGGTATGTTAACATATTGATTGAGTTAAGCCGAGATGTAAATAAGGCCTCGGTGCCGGTGGTCCGTTTCTTCGACCTTGGACTTCACGCCTCCCCATATGGCGTTATCACCTACTACGAGTCCTATCCCGAGCCATATGTTACGACTCTGGGGGTTTATTTTATTTTGGATTGATTGCGGATCAAATGTACGGTGAGCTTTGGACAATAATTTGGTTGGGGTGGGAGCTCAAGTTTTGTTTAACAAGTACTTTTTTACCAAGCGAATATACAGAATTTATTTGAGGTCAATGATCTTCTGAAGCGACTTAACACACAGGTTCAATGACCTAAAGGTTTAATCGCCTCCTAATCAATATTTGACCTAAATTTCAGATCTAGACCCAAGAAGTTTAAAACCATTTTATGACTGAAACATCTGTCCTTCCTGTTGTTTTTACAACAGCTGTCTAATTATTCAATCAATTCTCCTTCCTCCAAAAGATTTACATTCGAACTTTGAATGCCTGTGGGGCGTAGTCCTGAAGTCCGATGTGAATTAGAATATGATTCTGCTCATCTACCTTTCTAACGGTATGCGCGGATTTCTCTTACGATGCACACGACCTAAGAAAAAAAGGAGGAAACGAAACATGCTTGCCTATTAATATATAGGGTTAGACAAAAGTCTGGACACCCCCAGTTAACTTTTTAACGCGTTGCAGTAGGAAAACCAAACTCGGCACATGTTTACATCATAAAAAACTGCACTTTTTCATCAACTAACAACTTTGCCCCTGCCTTCAAAATGGGGTATTTTGGGGGTAGCCCCAAATTTTCAAATGTAAACCCCTATCGAGTGACCCCTCATTTTAAACGGTATATCAAGAGAAATTAAATGGCGCAAACCGGAGGTCGATATCTCACCCCTAACTAAAATGGCAGCCATTTCAAAATGTGGGATGAGCAAGCAAGTATAAGTCTGGACACCCCCAATTAATTTTTTAACACGTTGCAGTAGGAAAACCAAACTCGGCATATGTTATCAACACAACAAATGCAATATTTCATCAAAGACACAACTTTGCCCCGACCATTTTGGGGGCAGCCCCAAATTTTCAAATGTAAACCCCTATTGAGTGACCCCTCATTTTAAACGGTTTATCAAGAGAAATTGAATGGCTCAAACCGGATGTCGATATCTCATATCTAACCAAAATGGCAGCCATTTTAAAATTTGAGAAGGGTAAATTGACATTTGTTATGCCTAAAATCAAATCGGAAAATAGCTTTTTACAATTTATAATTTCTTGAATTGTTTTAGAATTGAACCTAGTAGCAGAAAAAAAATCATTCCAGATATTCTCGATTCTAAAAAAGCTATTTTTCGATTTAATTTCAACAAATGTCAATTTATCTATCTCGAATTTTAAAATGGCTGCCATTTTGGTTAGAGATGAGATATCGACATCCGGTTTGTGCCATTCAATTTCTCTTGATAAACTGTTTAAAAATGAGGGATTACTCGATAGGGGTTTACATTTGAAAATTTGGGGCTGCCCCCAAAATACCCCATTTTGGGGTCAGGGGCAAAGTTGTGTAGTTGATGAAAAAGTGCAGTTTTTGATGTTGTAAACATGTGCCGAGTTTGGTTTTCCTACTGCAACGCGTTAAAAAGTTAACTAGGGGTGTCCAGACTTTTGCCTAACCCTGTATAGATTGACGACTAGTTGAAGTCAAATACTTCTTATTATCAATATTTATCTTACAAAAGTTTTTATATTCAAACAGATTACTTAGAGGTTCCATGAAAATATTTTGAACAATTAGTTAAAGAGCCTCCTAGAAACTAATCATTGTATCTATATTGGGTGTAAATTTGTCTTATTGCATGTGTATTTGGAAGTAGTACGAAGAATTTTAAGTAAATTGAAAGTATATTGGAAGTATATTGAATATACCTTATATCCATTAGGTTTCCTATTTGGCTCTTGCATAAGATATTGGGACTGGGTAAATACTTAAAAACTGCCTTACAAAAGTTATTTTAACTTGTAATGTAATCGATTCTCAAATATTTAACCTTTCGATGCCTGGTTTGTTGTTGCATATTGCTATAAAATCGAAGAGCTCAGAAATCGCCAAACAAAATCTTAGAAACATTTTCAAATCGTGCTCAGTTTTGAAGCTATTTGAATTATAAAAAAAAGTAACAAGACCAGCCTCAAAATATCAAGTGGGTCAACATTTGAAACATTTAAATTTCAATAATTTTCATCCCCTGCCATCTCCGGCTTAGTTATTCACCTGAGAACGGATTTTCGGTATTGCACTTCATTAATTAGTATAATTCAATTTAATATAATGTCCATATAAATCTATGCTTTCATTCTAGATATTTTCTGACTCCCAAGCCTCCTGCAGAGCGGTTTTCCAACAAGCCCTAATGTATCCTCACATGTCGTATGAGTTAACTTTCAATTCCTTTAATTGATGTTAAAAAATATAATAAGGGGTATTGAACTCATCTTGTGTATTATCACAGGACTCTCATTTTCACTAAATATTTTTGGTTAAATATCGAAGGCACTCAAAAATTGTTTTGCATTTCTTTACTGTCGCTAATTTTATTGAAAAAGTATTAAATTTAAAACAAAATAACAAATATGTAAATCCAATATGCTTACTAAAAATTTTAACATATTAGGCCAAGTTTCTTAAAGGTAAATATTTTTCAAAAGATTAATTAACTAAATTATCAATACTTATCAATTGATTCGACAGACTATGAGTGAATATTTTTTCATTATAATATAACATGAGCAGTCAAGGAGTTGAACAACCGCATGAATGTGCGCGTCAATCCGAGAGGACTTGGCGGTTTTGCAAGTGTTTTCGCAGCGGTAAATCAATAGCGCACCGAGAGGCGAGTAATGTATGCGCGATCACGCTCCACAGTCGAGCAACCAGCGCTCTTGTGCAATTAGCATCAGAATCGGACAAACACGGAGCGGCTAGGGAGTGACAACCGCGTGCAACTAGAGTAGGAGAGGCTAGGGAAGCGGAGGAGTTAGTGAAAAACCTGCACAAGGTCGTAGTAACAAGTGTAAATGCAAGGATCTTGCTGACATTCAGATAAAGGTGCTGCTATACATCGACGTCACGTCACGTCACGTCCACGTTCGCATGGTATGCTCCCTGTGTATTCAAATGGAACCGGCTATACATCAACGTCACGTCACGTCACGTCTTCATTCGCATCCATTCGCACTCGAATGCTCTGAGGAGCATTCGGGTGCGAATCGGTGCGAATGGGTGCGAATGAAGACGTGACGTGACGTGACGCGACGTCGCTGTATAGCCGCTACCAACGTCCATTCGGCCGTTCGGCTTCCGCCTCGGGTATCTTCGTACGCAATCGGGAAAATTCGGAACCAATGAGAGCAGGGGTGGATTTTGTCCGAATGTTTGTTCTGTTTACTTCCGCGCGCGCGGAATCCGTGAGAATTGGCGGAATGGACGCGACGTCCAGTGCGAATGCGAATGCTTGACGTCGATGTATAGCACTCCCTCCGGAATCGCCGGATCCATCAATGCGAATGGATGCGAATGAAGACGTGACGTGACGTGACGTGACGTCGATGTATAGCAGCACCTTTAACAAATCAATTAATTGGGATATTGAGGTCAAAGCGCAATATAGTATAAGAGGACGTAAAATATTTTAACCACCAATATGAATGAAGCGAGGAAAGAAATCCTGTAAAAATTAAAATTAAAAACCCTAAAAATATAAAAAAGTGTACTTGTGAAATAATTATTTAGTAACAAAGCCAATGTTCCTAAAAAGTTTTACCGTCACGTTTCCTTTACATCTCTTGTAGTTGGTAAAATGCTGTTGACAAAGAAATGTGTAGATTTCTAAATGAAAGATTACAATCAGACATTTCCTTCATACAGTCTCTCAATTCGACAGATACTTTTCTCCTACTTTGCGTTTCTACACCATTTTACGTTCCTTAGTAAAATCAAAACATGATAAACACATATCAGGTTCCAGGAGAATCTTAAAAGTGTCTTATACTAGTTGCAAAGTTGACATTAAGTATAGCAAACGAAGTTGTCATAACATGTGGTAAGTCTTTTGGCTGCCCACTATGATAATTGCCCTTCCTTCATGATTCATTCATGTTCTAGACAGCAGGGTATGAAAACCCCTAGCTGAGGAACATGACTGGACAGTCGGTTGGTTGGCCATTTAGAGGGCGCTCTGTCTGTTTGAGTCTGAAAATAAGTTGTCACAGGGGAACGGGAGTTGGCCCTCTGAATGGTCAAGCGACCACTTCGTCACTTCGTCTTCCTTCAATTTGCTATCTCTCCGGGGGCTTGCGCAATATGTCCGTTAGAAACAGACGTGCTTCGCTTCGGTTGGGGTCACATTATCCACCAATAACAGCAACGTTCATTTACGTACTTTTGGGCATTACATGTCAAAGCATATTCCATCTCTGATTTGACAGTTACGTCCGCAACGCATAAGCGACTCAAAACGAGACTCATGCAATTATCCGCAAGTAAGCGGATAAGTCTGCGAGTTGTCAGACATGTTTATGAAGGTACGGAGCGGACGAGCGTTGCTGCGGCGACAAAGAGGTTCTCGGAACGACAACGAGTGTGACAAGCGCGACATGTCGCTGAGAGCGACTCGCGATATTAAACTATTGTTGAGGCGTGGGTGGCCGTCACCCTGGCATCAATCTGGCGTTGGAGGTGGCAGAGGGAATTGACCAGGTGCTCTTTAGAACCAGGAGGGGCCAAATCAATCGAAAATCAACATCGATGAAAGCACAATTGATGAACTACATCAGCTTGATCGTGAAACACCCATCCCTTATCACCCTTTCGCATATCACGGCATTGCCATACGGTAAATATTTGCCACGGTGGCGAGGTTATCGTAATCAACATGAGCATTTAAAAAACCTACCCAGAAGAGATTCTGTCCCAACCAAAAAGCAAAAATATGCTAAGTGAGGTTGACGATACTGAACTGTTCCCTCCTTTATATTATATTCACAATTTTAAAATAATACTTGATCATTACGAACTTAATAAAATCAGTACCTTAAGGTCATTTCTATCCAACAAGAATATTACTAGAAGAAGCTGATGATTTTGAACTACTCGATTGTGAAACGTGGCAGCTCGACAATTCGTATGTATATCATAACATTGACATAGGTTTCTGATGAACGCAAACTTCTCGAAAACAGTTCGTTGAGGAATTTCTACCTCACATGCTTGTCGCTGAGGTTGAATGTGAAAATGGTGAACTATTGTTAAGCTGAAGCATGGGTAATGTTAATAGTTATCACTCTTATGTACGTATAATATTCATTATATCTATGTTTCCATGATACCGATAATTTCTGACAGGACCTCAATTTCGAAAAAAATATTTGTGTAAACAAACAGGTGCAGGACCAGGTCTACTTTTATGAGCTTTTGGCATGATCGGATTGTGATGATAAGGTTTTATGGGATTTCTAAAAGTTCAAACGAGGTTTTTCCATCTTTTGGCCTCTATTTATTTTTTTTATATATTTGAACTTAAACCATTGAAAGAGATTTGGTAATTAAGTTGTAGTTTAGCATGTGCATTCACTAGGTAGGGATTAGCCCGTATTTTCTGCCAACAACTCCATGGTAATAAACCTTCATACGCAACCCTGTTATGTACGGTATTTATGGTAAAAATAAGTAAATTACCAAATTCCACTGAAAACTGTTTAGTGCACATTTCTGCTACTTCGGTGTTCTACATTTGCCTAAAATTGACCTTGGTGCCAATACATAAAGCAGTTTCATTAAATTATTTCGTTAAGAATACTAGTTTTTTTTAGTTAATTAAATTTGTATTTTATTTTATATACACCTTTCAGTCACCCAGACATATTGCAAATCCCAGTTATCGCCCCGGCATTTCGGAGACGACCTGACCCAGTTCACAATCCACAGATGAGACTTGGGCCTCTTTTACATATTCAATTAACCGACCAGACCAATTGTCCAACACTAATTCAATGTCCAGCCTGTTTCTCCTTATTAGAGTGCGGGGGGTCTAATTTCTATTAGAGGAATCATCACACCTCGATCAAAAATAGAAGGAGAACGCTGTTCCGTTTTGATCGTGTTGAGTTTTTCATCTTAGATCGTGTTTAAAGACCAAATATATTTCGTTACCCTTCAAATTTTCAGAACTTTTATCTCTAAATGCATGGTTAAATGTTTTAATCCTCATTTGTCTTTTAACATGAGTCTTTAAACTTGGTAGTTCGAAGCAAATCTTATGTCAAATAATTTTTACAAATTTTCAGATAAATACGCATTATTATTCGAGCGCTTTTGTTATAAAACTTTTAATCTTTAAGGACTGTAAATATAATCAACTCTCCTGAACGAAGAGTACAAAAGATAACACTTTTATTCTCTTTTAAACTAATGTTTGAACACCCTTAAGTTCGAAAAGATAATAGGGGTTTTGCAATAAAGACGTTTATGGGTGGTATTAATGTTTATATTTCGCTCTTTTTTCGTAACCAATCCACAAGCAAAACTGAGTTCCGTGTCATTGTATTGTCATCTTAGCCTGGCATTATTTAGTCGAAATCGATTCTTTTTTTACATTCCAATTACACGCGATGAGTGTATGTTTGCTTTACAAACTAAGAGAAGGAATATAATCTTTCTTCTTTTTAGGAAGGAAAAAAGTTTTCATAATTATCACTTAATATAAACACTCTCAAATAAAAAAATATAAAAGATTCTCGTAAGAGACTTCTGTCAACTGAATCATATATTTCATTTATTTCTCTGGAGGGGTCCATTAATCTCATCATCATCACCTCCTATAAACTGTCATTAACTCTCGTCCGCCAATATTGACACAACGATAGACACTAGAGACCGCAGCAGCATAGCACGGGGTAGCATCTGCGCGGCGCGTGCCTCCCCTAGTCCCGGCATTGTCCCAGGATCAGCTGTGGGCGATACATCATCCTCTACAATACCTCCACAGTCGCAATCCCACTACACACCGCAGGCTACCGGTGGGGAAAATTCGACTGTCGCAATCTTTGTGGAGGCATCGCTTATTTTCTTAATTTTCTCCTGAAACGTTTTCTTTAGTTTAGCACCTTTAAAAGCTTTAGCAGATACGCAAACTTTCTATAATTCAGAGGAAGATGTTTCTAGATCACACAAATTTTGTACTAGGCTGGTGCTCTCTCTAAATAATTTACCTCACCATAACCCCGATTTCGTTCCCTTTTAATTGTGTGTCGTTTCTCTAGTTCAATCACATATTTTACTGGGTCTTTTAGTAGCCGATTGAATTAGAGTCAACAATAACTATAGATTAATTTGCGTAGTCTTAATACAACAGTTGTGGGGTTAAAGGAGACCGTTTTCACACATGGGGGTAAAAACATCAGCTGGTGTTGAGATCATAATCTGTTCACATTAATAATATGGTAAAACTACTACAGGAGCAGACAATCGGTTGATTGATTTTAAAAACAACAACAGGATGCTGTTTTGACCCCTTGATCCATTTGTGAGAAAAAAAATTAACCCTAGTTTTTATGTAGGCAATTAAAAAGTTGAATAATTTAAGCATTACACCAAAATATATAGTTCATAACGCTGGAATACAGGTTTTTAATGCAAAACTGGGAGATTTTATGATCTTGGCTTGCTCCTCTACAGTAAAACTTGACCCCTTAAGTCAAGTTTAGACCCTAAAAATAAAAATTCTATGATTAATCTTTCGACGAGTGCATTTTAAGCTGTAAGAACAAACGTCTCAGAAATTAACTTTGGCTAGTTTTGTTGTCGTAATTAGATTCCTTTGCTTGGTTTAAGCTATACTCTAATTAATAATTCTGACCGGTCGTTTTTTAGGAATGCCTCATTTACGGAAATTAGGGGACGGAAGTACATTCTACAACTATCGACAACTAATTCTTGACCATTGGCCCGTTCCCCAACACTATCACAAAAATGTATTAAATTCAAAAACATATTTCACCAGTATTTTATGTAATAGATGATTATTTTCCACAAAAACAAAATATAGATCTTACGTGGTTATGGCAGGCACCAAAAACTGAAACCTATCATTTGCAGCTAATGCTACAACAAAACATATAGTCAATGGTAGTACATTTGTCTATTTGAACGCGCTGGTTGGCAAAGGTTTTAAAAGTGTAACCAAGTTGAATAACAAAGATAACATAATCATACTCATGATTACTTTGAATGCTAGAAAAACTAAAATTAAATGATTTAATTAGTTAACTAATTATTAGTAGAACAGCGTATGCTGAGTGATCCCAAAAGCACACGTTTACCGAAAAACTGTAATATTGATTACACTTTTTTGTATACTTGTTTTCAAAAATTCATTTTGTTCACAGAAAAATGTGTTTAAATTGTATTCTATGTATACAAAGTATACAATTTAAAGAGCAAAACTGAATTACAATCAAATTTAGCTATAAAATTATAAAAAATTGCACATACAAATAAATAAGTTTGATTATAAAAAAAGTAATCAAAAAGTCTTTCACACCATCTGTTCGCGTTCGTACATTGTTTCGTCGCATTGAAACATTGTACCAGAATAGCAACCTACTTGCAATCGAAAAACCAATAAGAGTTGTTTCTTCAGAAAGACATCGCCATTTCGAAGCATTATTACACACTCAAAGGGGAAAACACAAACACAGCGCCGACCTAATAGAGACACAACTGCCAGACCAGGGGAGAGTGGGTGGTGTGATCGGGCGACGAAACATCAGACTGAAACTCATTTCAGATCGTTCCGTTCGTTTAGAAGATAAGTGGAAAGTATATGAAGGTATATTAGCATCTTAACGCGTTCTGACGTAGATAAATCAAAACAGGCGTTGAAAAGCGTAACTGCTTTAATAATCAATCAACGACGGAGGCTATACATTTCAACCGATCGAGCGATGGATTGTAAATTGTGTGAGTTTAGAGCAGAATTATTTTGGGATTTGTTGAATTCATATTTACAAATTTCTTTTAGAATATAAGTTTCATCCGACAGACAATGCTTAGGTTATTATAATTAGTGTAACACAGAATGGTTGTATTACAATGTTTCTAGTAGGACAGAAGTGATTTAAAATACATATAATTTATGCATACAGTAAAACAAATAAACTTTGAGAAGAGGTGATAAAATATAGCTACAATTATACACCTGGTGTCCCAAAATAGTCCTTCCTTCTTCGTTCTTATGCGGATATAAAATTTAAATGATAGAGTTCTTTTTTATGCAATTTTGAAATCCACCATTCACCCCAAAACAGGGGTTCCAAGAGGTATCATTATCAACCTATGTTTTAGCACCTTATATACATTTTAGAGATAAAAATAAAAAAATAAAACTAATTTCGCATAGCTGGACTTCAAAAAGGTGGTCCGTTGGAAAAGGACATGTGATCAAAATGTGCATTAAACTTTACGTAATGTTTAATTATGTTTAATAATATGACCGAAGTAATGTCAATAAATAAGAAATATGGGTAGCTAATATGAGGTGCATAAACATATATTATGTGTTTACATACTTTAGTGTTTTTTGCTATAGTATTTTATAATTTTGAAGATTTTTATATCCTGAGTCATTTTCTGCAAACTCGCCCACAAACGGTTCAATATGTAGTAAATATATTAAAAAATTGTTCTTCTTATTATAATGTAAAGTTGGATCGACTACTACATGTATTTTCAATTTTTTTTATTAGCATGATACGATTGTTCGCGATCAGAAATGAAAAATAATGCACTCAAAGATATGTCTATACTTACACTTCACAAAAAGAACACAGTGTAATAATATCTCAGTGCACAAACAAGGCATTACGCAGTGTACGTTTGGATACAGCTTTGCGTTTTGTAGACGTTAGTGTTTAATTCCTGATGTTTCTCAAAAACTATTCCAGTTAAGCCCTTTTTGTGGCATTAGTTTTCATTTTAAAAGCTCTTCAAAACGATTTGCTACTTGTTAGAGGTTGCTATTTGAAAACAAAGTTACCTCTAGTTACATGGAGTTTGTAGGGGAGGTTTTGATTATTAAATTGCATAAAAAAGGATTACACAGTATTTTTTATTAATTTTATTGAACGTGGTTAAATTATTTATGAAAGTAAAAAAAGTTAAAAAGGTGAACTAAGTTGAAACAACTTGAATATTTACATCAGGCACACAAAGTAGGTTTAACGTATCATGAAAACTTAATTTAAAAAAGGCGAAAATTAAGAAGCATTTACATAACCAGAAATAAATATAGGAATGGTGTCCTGAGTGACTGCAATTGTACTAGAAACTATAACAAGTTTAGATAATAACGTTATCTCTAAATATTATTTTTTTTCTAGCTTTAAGTCACCTCCTAGGTCTCCTTTGCATATTGCAATACAGAATATTGTACTGTATTACTTAAATTGATATTGAATCTTGAATCAATTGAAAATAAGTTAGATATGCAAGACACTAAAAGTAAACAATTCGTATAAATAGTATTTTTTCAACACCCACTTCAGGACCCCTACGTCATGTTGTGTTAAAACATTTCCCGACCGCGCCACTGACCCACAATCAACCCCA
>CM061531.1:31719106-31758032 GCA_030545055.2 Neoaliturus tenellus | reverse complement strand
CCAAAACAGATTTTACGTCGTTTCCAATAAAGGAACATTGCAGGTTTATGGCATTGTAAGTCATGCGACCAACTGTAAACGCGATAACATGACTCTGGCTGCAGCGACGGCAACTCCCCCTGTATGGCTTGGTTTATGGGTTTATTTGCACAAACAAAACCGCTTTTAACTTATTACAACTTTGTCTCTAGCCAAGGAAATGTAACAAAATTGCGTTGTTAAATTTATCTTAAAATATTTTTTTTTAATGCACAATTGTAAAATTGTTTTATATTATAATTCGAACATTTTTATGAATAGTATGATTGATATTTATGACAGATATGTATTTATAAATTACACAGAGAATATTAATAAGAATAAGGAAACTGGGTTTCTAGATGGTTTGACAGTTAACTTCAACGAGGCTCGTAAAAAATTAAATTTGGGATCAATTAATTTCTAAATGAATAACCTAAATCACATAGCCTATTTAAAAATTTTAAAATCCTTTATCATTTTAATTTATGAAATAAATTATGTTTAAAACAATCTTAGGGTGATACATTTACGAGAACTAAGACTGTGTTATAAGTGGTAATGGTAAGTTATTTGTGAAGTAATAAAGGTATTTTCCCATATGAAGCGTGACTCCTGAATGTGGTTAAAAGGTTTTGGTAGGTACGAATAAATATTTGAGAAGTATTCATATTAAATAATGTGTTAAAATTGTAAACTAGAAAATTTGGAATTCGTATTTATGTAAATATTTACTTTATAACATTCTATAATTATATAACTAAAATTTCTGATCTATTGAAATGTGTTAAAACATGGTTTTATGTTACTTTTCAATTGTTCTTTAATCTTAAACTAACTGTATTTTACTCTAATCTCATGAATTTTACAATTATTCAAAATTTAATCTTGCCTTTGAATTTGGACTGTTGTCCATGTAACAATTGGTTAATATTTTACACGTTTTTACAGTATTTTAGAATTTTAACCATGTGTCACAAATATTTGTCTACAAAATCACGACGCACTCACTTTATCCACCAAAATCTCAATTTTTACGGTAAAATAATACTATTTACTTAGTTGTTATCATTTTCCAATCGGGAATCGCAAAATCTATTAAGCCCGAATCGCAAAATCTATTAATCCCTATTTATTACATTCATCACTTCTTTTAAGCCATAGTCTAAATTATTTATGTTTAAGGCGAGTTTTTAATTTAATTCAGTGAACAGTTTATTGCAATTAATGTCTTGCACTTTTCTTTTTTCATCATTTTACATTTATTATCTTGCAATTTTTACAAAAGTTTTTTTTTTACTTTTTTTTATTAGTTAAAAAATTATTCTTGAAAGTTTTACCGGTACTGCGCTTATCTTCGACTTTCCAAAAATTTATTTTGAACTTTTTTTACACATTTTTACCACATAACTTATACATTTTTCCACGTTTTAAACATTTTTTCTCGCTCGGTACTCACGTGTTCAGAGTGAGACGCATCCAGTAGGGGCGTCAGGCCGGTGGGAATTGTGTCGTTCCCGGCCCAAAGTTGACCATGATCCTCGGTCACACAGCACATCAACACTCGCCCCGACCCCGACACGACATCGCACGACACGACACACGACACGACACACGGCACGACACACGACACTGCACCACCGTCGTCGCACTGCCACCTCTCTCGGCGCCTTCCTCTCCAACACTGAGCGCGCCGCACCCCCCACCCTTCCCCTCCCATCCACTCGTCCCACCACCTTTTAATTGTCCGATCGTTTAGCGCCATCTACCGCCACTCACTGGGGAATGTTAGTTCTCATTTGGTTTTCGAAGGTATAGTGAGAATAGTATTCGATATTATTTAATTAGAACCAGGGGGGCCGAGCTTATGCTCGGTGAAATTAAAACTTTGTCACACAAAACTCGTTCGCTTCGCTCACTCGTCAGGCCAAAGGGTGCTGCACTTTAGTATAATTTTCATAAACTACATGTTAAAGACATAACACATTAATTTATTTTATCTTCAGATATCAACTGATTTTTGTTCAATTAAAAAATTTCCTTAAGGACAACATGGGAACTTTGGAGGGCTCTAGGACGAAACCAAACCCAAAACCCCCTTATACAACCAAAAAATAAAAAATCCTTGGAGAGAAAAAAAAATTTTGCTCCTTACAAACTGTGCTTGTTTTAGAGCATAAGATATAAGATTGACAATTTTTTAGTATTTTCTCTTTTTACCAAAGACATACATAATCTAATGTCTATGTCTAATGGCATCTAATGTCTATTAATTGTTAGATAGCATACCATAAATTTTACAACCATTTAAACATTTTAAACATTACCATACCTTTAATTTAGTCTAAAATCCGAAGATCACTGGAGAAGCGACCGGTATCGACACTTAATGTGTGTCAAGCCTAAAGTCGCGAAAAATGACTGTGAGATTTTGTTTCCAGGAAAAAAGGTTAAAAGTCGGCAAAGAAGTTTTTATCATCATTAATTAAATAGCCCATTTTCAAAACGCCAACTAAGTCATTTATAATTTTCATTAACACCAACAAAACAATGTAAGTCTAGCATTCTGTGTACAATTATAAAAGAAATTAGTTTATTTGATCAAAAAGGTTTGGTTGGTGAGGTAAGGTTCAAACACCTGGCTAGCCATTGTTCAGAATTTGTTCTTTCTGACATGACAAATCAAACAACATCATATAAACATTAGTCTTAGTGCTTCTATCAGTATTACTCTTATGATAGCACTAATAGGAAGTTAGTATGTTAATTTGTAATTAAATGCTTTCTTCTGTCATTTACTGTGAAATCATTTGAATAGGTTTTGAAGTTTAGTTTTTAGTTTAAAAATAATTTTTACACAGTATAAAAATTGGTGTAATGGCAAAATTTTTACACTTTGATCCCTTTTGGTGGTGGTTAAAAATATTTTGTTCTTTAATTCAGTGTTTTTTATTTTATATATATAATATCCCCTACACAAAATCTCAGACTGAGGAAACTGGTTAATGAATCTTCAAATTAGGTATCGTTGACATTTTTATAGAATTTAAAACATTTTTATCCCAACGCAAGAAACAATTAACACTAGTGTAGCTTACATTAAAGCAATAAACATTGCTTGCAATGAAATAACACGTTTGTTTTCCATGTATCATGAAAACTATGTAAATATGCATGCAAAAGACCTCTACATTTCCTCTTAAAGAAACAATGATATCGACTTGTTGCGAAATAGAACAAAGGCTAACAATGCCGGGCGCTTGAAGGCGATGAAGACCTATTGTAGTCTTGCATTGATCGTGGACATCGACGGTGCGGACCCACTGGTAACGTAACGTAGGAGGTCCAACAATGAACCATAAATAAGGCGCATCTTCCACACAAATAATTTAATTACATCCCAGATGTATTCATATCCGTCACTGACTTATGTAAATCACTTGTATTTAATTAGTCTCTTAGTCTTTATCCGCCGCTTGCCTGGCGAGGCTCCGAGTTTTACATTATAGTCTATCATGTAGTCCACTAGGATATTGTACAAGACCCGATTTAATTGTAAACTTGTTGATGTTATATGAACCAAAATTTAATCACTTTGGCGGTTAGGTTAAAGGATAAAATGTTTGCAAAGTGACTATTCGGGAAGGATTTTGATTATGGAGGGCTCGTAAAGTAATTATGTAAATGTTATTATTTAAGAACTTTTTTAGCTGTTGTATCAAATCTTCAACCACTGAAATTGAAGAAAAATTTTTAAGTGGAAAAACTAACATGGAAAATTCCGGCGACACGAAGTACTGTAGGTAAAAAAATTAACAACTGTGAATGTGCATAAGCAATTCTGGACACTTGCTTAATTCAGTGACCTTTGTTACTAATTTTCTTAATTTTATAATATTTTCTCGAGAATTTGGTGAACTAAAGTGATTTTATAGTTATATGGAAAAAATAAAGTAATAATTTGTGATTAAATAGTAGTAATTGACGTACGTGCTATAACACCGGAATGAGATACACCAATACCTCCTAGAATAATAAGAGAAGGCCAAACGACTGAAATTCGCTACGTCATATAAGTAGGCTGATGTGTTATGTTATGATGTAAGAAAACAGATGTGCTACTGTCAGTCAACGGGGTTTCATCTGTCATGACTAACTTATTTGTTCACAAACAACGAAAAATCAAAACAAGATTAGATGTTTTACCGTTTTTTGGGGACAACCAGCACCCTCTAAAGCATGAGTTGGAACTAATGATTTAACACATCAGCCTACTTATGTGACGTAATGATCTTCAGTTGTCTGGCCTTCTCTTATTACTCTAGGAGGTGTTGGATACACCCTTATTAATTAAACTGAAATTCATCTTAGAGTTACTAAATTGTTCTGTAAAAAAGCGAAGAAAAACAATCCATAAAAATTTTTTACTCGTTTTCAACTAATTTGATACAATAATTGTTTAAGCCCAATTTTGTATGTACAATAAATAAATAATTTAAACTCATAATCATGTTTCTTTATGTGTTTTGCCCTATTTAAGATGCAGATTTCCTCACATCACAAATAAAACATATTTTAAAAGAACGCTAGAGCACGATAAAACTTTATTTAAATAAAATTTTAACCGTTACTGTGAGTCACTATACCATCTAAAACCATTCTATGTTTCTAACACAAATTATATAATAAATTAAACCTAGCAACAATTTTAGAATGTGTAACTTAACAATAACGACTAAAGAATATTTGTATTCCTCCTAACACTACCTCAATAAACGAAATTCCCGAAACACATTATTGCAAAATTTAAAGCAAAACAAATTTAGTGCAACATTGAATTAAAAGTAAGCATGATGATTGGTATTGCACAATCTAATGCAATGTGAAATGAATACATATTGACATTGTATCGACAGCATACAACGTCCCCCATCCCCACCACCCTCGTCAATGCAAATATGTTCTCCTTTCGTGCTCTCATTCCTTTATTTCATAATAGAGTGCAATAAGTTTGAACAAGTATTTTAGTAGCTTTTGTAATATTTAATACATTAAAAATAATAAAAATTGAAAAATAGTTGTTGGGCATAAAATAGTATTTAATAAATACACGTTGAGCCACCTGATAAGGGAGTGGGAGGAATAAAATTAACTAGTGTAGCCTACTGGTTGCTCGAAATCAATCAATTTTGTTACTACATTGATACAAAATATTAAATACTATAAGAAAGAAATTTAAATTTTCTATAACATCTGTTGGTAAAAGATTTTTGTAGGCCAAGAGATGATTTTGCTCTTTTTTCGTATTAAAGTAGGTAACTAATACAATAATGGCTTAAACGAGTCGAACTCACTAGTCAGCTGCCTTTATTAATTATTCAAATGATAATAATTAGACCCTTTGGCTGGAATTAGGCCCATGCTTCACCCGATAATTTCATGTGATAATTTAAATTTCAATTTTAATATTTTGTCAACTCTTTAGACTTAACTGCTTACCTTTAAATATCAAAGTGAAATTTCGTCCTAGAACCTTTAACGTTCCCATGTTATCCTCACGATATTATAGGTCTACTCAAAATGTTCACTTTTGCAGGGATAAATAATTCATTGGATAAACATTTATTTTGCCTTGGCGAACATTGTATGGCGTTAATACTTGACCACTGGTATTAAAAATATAGAAATTTTTGTCAAAGAACATATTATTCTTAGTTTCCCAAATAAATTTTTGGGTAAATTATTCTTACGTTACAGAACCTTACCAAAATCCCCGAGTAAACTACCAAACCAATACCACCGGTACATGTGACTAGATGAGCGTAGTGGAGGGGGAAGTAACAAAGTGTGGCCGTGTGATAGATGTGGCAGGATCCTTGATAAATGCCGGCATCGCGACCAAATGAACATTGTATCGCCGGCGCATATAGGGCTTGTTTACGCGGACAAGGCGTCTCTGTATTAGCCCCATTGTTGGGCCAATCACCACAATCACCACGTGACCGCGAGGCGCCGCCGCCGCGGTGATCGCTCATCACCGGAGCTTTCTACCACCAGCCTCCAACTGTCACGTGACACGTGCATCGGCGATGTTGAATGATGTTCGGGATGTTGAAAAATGGGAGTGGAAAATATGTGGTTGTAACTTATGGATAAGAAGACTCCAGTCGAACCGATAAGCATGTCTAATTCAAATGGGAATTTTGCAGGAGTCCTCGGAAGGACGGGATTTTAAAGGAAAGAAAAGTTGTCACACATCCAATTGACCAACCAAAGGGTCTACTCCAGTGCTTCTGTGAAACTGATTTACTAATCAGGAACCGTATATCGAACTGTCAAGATTTATAAAAAAAGTGGAATAGAAATTTTTGTATCATTCCTAAATTGCGTTAAGATAGTTATTGATTAATAAATTATAAATTTAGATTTTACTTAGAATTAGGATTTTTAAATGATTAGGGCCTACTTAAACTAGGATAAGTTTTAAGCTTTCACAACGACTATGTAAACGACTGTCGCCACTTTATTTGCGCCTGTTGGTGCTAATTTTCAAACGATAAAAGAAGAGTCTACAAAATTTACAATAATTGGTGACTGACATAATTAATTGTTTGGTCTGTTAAAAGTCTGTTTACTAAAAGTAATTTTATATAAAGTCCTTACCTTACCTTTTTTTACCCACTTACTTGAATAATAATAATGATTTAATAATGATTTAAAATAATGATATATAACATTATTTTACTTCCTAGTTGAAAGTATATACTAACATTATATACTAACTAGTATCATTATATACTAACATTATATTACTTTCTTTCGCTTCTGAGGAACGACTTCAACACCGGCATATAAAATAATGATTTAACGGTGAGAGTACAAATCTTTTTTTATAAAATAAAAAATTATAGTTGATCAAACAGCAAACCCTTATAGTTATTATATTGATTAAAAATACAATCGACGATTTCTACTCTGCTTTAGGTGGTGTATCAACTTCTTTGTTACACAATTACAAGCGATATTTCATACCTAGTAACAAATGAGGAACCAGTAAAATCCAGATCTGGGAGTTCGAACCGAAGCATTCGTGGCCACAGTAAATCTTGTGTTAGCTAATTGTGTGACTTTCCCCAGCTAACAGGACGGCTTCTGAGGAACGACTTCAACACCGGCATTCCTCGGTCCAATCCATCCATTCCTCGGTCCAATCCACCGTTCCTCCGTCCAATAAGCAGCCTAATCATCATAAACTAGATTCCAGCCTTTTAATTTCCAATAAAGTTTAATTTTACATGTTAACTGAAAGAATGCTATAACATTGGCTAATCAAATCGGAGGAATAACATAGTGTTTCTTTGAAGGAATTTAAATATGAGGGAATTTTTTGAAAACAAACCTGTTGCTTGAGATGTCGAAGCTTGCCTGTGACGATTTTATATTTTAAAAGTCTTGCTTTATTGATAAGTTGAGATGTTATAATTGTTAAACTATTGTAGTATTGATATCCGTGTAGCGTAAATGCACTAAACTGATCTAATCAAATGCCATTGGCGATATGTGCGAGATAGGATGCTCATAAACACTCATAGATAATGCTCGTACTTAAGCATTACAACTTTAAAGGTAATTTTCGCCTCACTGACGTCACATTTCACGACAAAACCGTATAAACATTTATGTAGTTATTATCTAAATGTTTGCTTTTCTTTAATTGAGAGACGTAGTGTAGTTAAACTTCAATAGAAGATGCGCTTGAAAATTTATTGTAAAAATTCGGATAAATTTTAAATCATTTTGACAGCTAAAAGTAGATGTAAGATTAGTTGCAGTTTTAGAAATTATTCGCCATTGTTGAAACGTTATAAATCTGGATAAACAGACGGCGCCACCTGATAAAGAGAGATCAATGTTATTTAATGCGTTGGATCACGAATCCATAAAACTATCGAGCTCTGTTTTAAAAGATATCAACATAACGCAGGCAATCAAATACAATCAAAACCCGTTTCACAGATTTCACTCATGATTTGAACCCATCCCATTATGTCAGTAGTAATACAGAAATACGTTACTCACCAAGAAAAAATATCCTCATAGTTCTATATTTACGAGTAACGGTACTTCTAAACTCGATCATAAAAAAATGAAGAAGGGTAATAACAATTCACAACGTCCACATCCATTGAGACATCAACAGGTTCATATTCGGGCCTTTTCTATTAAGTAGCCACATTTGGAGCGTAACCTATTTGATTAGCGGGTACTCGAAGCAGGGTAGCTCTGTGGGGGGTGAGGTGTAACTGTACTAATAAAACGAACCACAATTCAAATTGTACCGGGGCAGCGGGGGCGGTGGGGGCAGAAGGGGCGGTGAAAGCTTCAAATTGTAGCCGATGAGAAGGTTTATAGCCTTGTAGTCAGCTGTTTATGGTAGCGCATCGCCGAGAGCGGCTGATACGGTGCTAAAACATACCTGAAAACAATAAATCGATCAGGTTATATTGGGTTTACATGTGTTTGTGGCCTACTTCAATCCTACCGTACAGTGAGAAAATTTATAGTTTTATAATGGTTTTGATATTTTTATACAAACGCATTTCACTTTGTTCCTTGGCTGATTCATTATGGTCACTTTATTATGTAGCTAGAATACAAGACAGGGGACGTATAGTAAAACTTGTCGAAAGCAAGCGAGGTAAATGTGTTCTTCTCTATACGATGTGATTAAATATTAAAAATAATTGTTAATGTCTCAAAGAAATCGGCGAATAAAATAATAGACTTAAAAGAACAAATTGTTATAAACAAGAACGAAATAACCTTCGGTTAAAACTTACTATACCCAGAGATTTGAGTTTATACAAATAAAAAGTTGAAAACATAGAAAATAATGCATAGACAAAACGTTTTGTATACCGAAACTGAAACCTTTGGCATGCAAAGCAAGTGCTGTAATTTTCAAATTTAATGAAACAAATTTGTCAGTTGACGAAATGAAATTATATAAAAATAAATTATTGCTCTAGCACGGTTTTACACTGTATTTGAATTTACAAAAAAGATAATAGGCCTATTATCATATAAATTTCACTTTGTTTTCATTGAGAGAAAATAATTGTCTTGCATAGTCTTTAATACTTGTCACTAAAATCGCTATTATTACAAATTATACTTTTTAGTCAGTTTTTTGCGCTTTATTTTCTTATTTCCTTTTTATTTCAAATACAATATGTATATTTATTTATTTATACTTTCTTTCCTACTATGAAAATGACAAAACTACAGTTTATTATAGAAAACACTTGTCAAACCAATTACATTGAAAATGTGCAGAGTATATATGTTTTCTGTACACTATTAGACCTACATTTTATTTGCGTAATAAGATCGTTCTTGTATTAAACCTTTTTCAACATAAATCTCAAGATATATGTTGCGCTATATAACATCCATAGTCATTTTATAGCTTGTAAGAGAATATATTTGTTCACCTTTAATTTTACTCTATCTATTAATTTTAACATAAACTAAACCAGGGGATTTTATTTCTTAATTAAAATTTACACTTCACTGTTAAAAAAATCAATCACAATTTCAGGACACTTTTCACAGCAGTATCTCCCCCATAAAACACGCTGTTGCCACGGTGTAATCTACGACACCGTGTTCATAGGTTAATTTCGGCCGTTCGTGTCGCCCTTATCGAGCAGTTTGTCCAGGTGACGGATGTACCGGGTGTCACGTGACGTTGGTGGAGACGCATGGTGTCCGGATGGTAGGGTATAAATCCACCGGATCCCGATCAGAGGTTGCGCCACGCGGCTGTCACTGTTGGCGTGATCAGAGCTGATAACTGGTGATAACGCGACCTTCCTTCCGCTCCCGTTCCGTCCGCGAGGTGACGAGTCGGTATGCGGACAGGCGCTAGTATCAGCCGAGACCGACATTCCACAACTGTATCGATATTTATGACTGTGCTGCTGAATTTGTTTTTCTATTCTGATTGATTGTTTTACCTTAAAACTTTGAATATAAAATTTCTAGATGTAACTCATTTTATCAGTCCTCAATTCGAATCCTCTCCAGTGGTCCAAATGAGTGGCCATATTACTCTTAAGAATTGAATTGACTAATGAATATTAAATCAGAGGATCTATAAAACATAAAATATGGTTTGCTTTAGTACTACGCTAGTAATATAGTACTATTGAGTTTTAGTAGTTATAGGCCTACGCTAGTAGGGTTTTTTTTAGTTTTTAATAGACAACAATCCAAACCATGGTCCTTTTATATTTAACTCGTCCTTTTAACTGGTCCTTTTATATTTCCCTTTTGTTGAATAGCAACCATTAATCCATAGCCGTATGACAAATAGGATTTATAGGGATTGAATTTTTCAAGAGCTATAGAGTGGAAACTCGCCTACGGCTCGATGGGGGCTCCGCCCCCATGCCCCCTTAAGTTTAAGCAGGTTACTTCCACAGAAAAACTGGTCCGCCAAGACACTAAGAAAACCGGCTAATACACACTACACATAATCAACAATAATGAAAAGCTTTGAAAATCGTCTATGGCTAGTTTTTAAAACCAATTCTTAGTTCCCCGTGATTCTTAAAATTGAGAGTTGTAAAATCATAATCAACCATGCAAAGATGGATGGTATCTGGATGAAGGCTCCACTCCCTTGTCCCCTAATTAGTAGTTGCCCCTATTCGTAAATTGCTGTAAAAATCTCAAGCACTGAACACGCTAGTTGAGGCCTTCGCTTTCATACCCCCTCATTGCCAAATTAGTTTGTATTTTACCAAGTGCCAAACGTTTAGGATCTTCCCATAATATTTTAAATTAAAATTGTAAGGATTTTAAAAGCAACTATACTGTAGTAAACAAATAGTTGGGCGATTTAACGCCTTGCCTCACCCTCCTGGAGCAAAAAGAATGAAATAAATAAACTTAATAAAATAGATGACAGTGTAAAATGAATTAGCTAAATAAACTATTTTGAAGATCGATGAAGTAATAAATAATTTCATTGAAACAAAAATACGAAAACATGAAAAAAGTTTATAACCTGACAAAAAACCCTATATTCACAAAAATACGATACGTTAGGAAATTAAAATTTATGTTATGAAATAATGATATATTATATAATTATTCTAGTCACTTAACTTAAATTCTGTTGAAGTTACAGGCATATTTTTCAAGTTCAGTGTATGCAAAATTCGAACATCAAATACAATATAACTGTAGTTCGTTCTACTAAGAAGTTATATGAAATTCAGTAATAATAAAAGTTGCAAATCGGTCTTAATATAACGATTTGAGATACGACAAGAAGTGAAATGATTAAAAGTTACATTTATGTTATTAATTCCCAAACAATCTATACTACAACAGTATATGTAACAGAGAAATCCCTTCATATTCAACAGGCAAAAGACATAATATTAGTTGGTATTAATTATAAGTTTTAAGTTAAATTTTTAAGAGTGTTTAACTTCTAAATATAGTGAATTTCCTTTAATATCACTGTCAAGCTAAATTAATACAAAACTTCAAGCTTATGGGGAGGCTGTGAAAAAAGCTAACAGCACAGTTATAAATATTGGATACAGATTACAGTTGTGGAATGCAAAATTCAGCTACATACAGTACAACAAAAGTTAATAGAATGTTTTGCAGTTGATCTATAAAGCCAATAAAAACACTTGAAATTTGGAAAAAGTTCCCTATACTTCAAGCTCTGTTCAAAGTATTTAGTATGTAGGTTACAACTAACTGGGGAAAACCAAACGTCTAATAGCACCATCAATATTTGCCAAGATACAACAATGTTTGATTGATGTCGGCCTTAGCACTCAGCCATGTGATCTCGAAGTTATCTCGAGTTTAGTAAAACGTGAACTTAAGTATTTCTGCCGGCGCCTCATAGCATTTCGTAACGATTGAATGATTAATCATGATAAAAAGTAAACGATTATTTACTTTAAAGATTTCCTCACCTACAACCATCCAGACACCGCAATTTTAAGAATAGACCTACTCCAATGAAAAGCTGGAAACAGTCATAAACCGGATGGCCCGACTTAAAACAGACCGCAATAATTGAAGATGTGAATGGTGTAGTTGGCCCTTAATCTAGACAAATTGCACAGAAACAAACCTGAAGTACCTTGCTTTTATGTATAATTTTTTGATCATTTAAACCTAAACCAAACTGTCACAAAAGTCAAATGTAAGTAGGTAAAATAAAAGGCACCTAAATTCAAAAACATTACCAGAAACCCTGTAAATACAACATATTTTTATGTTTCTTATCAGCAAAATTTTCTAGCTCAAATGCATTATTATTTTAAAAGCTAATTCTGCTCTCTGCGGTCATATACATGGTGTCCAGCTTCCACCTTTACAAACTTTTCCAGGTTATTAAGCATGTCAAAACAAACAGAAAACATATAAACATATGTCCTAAAATGCTTCGTTAAGCCTCTAGCCACCATTTTGTTTTTTACACTCAATAATTTTTATTTCCGTAAAGGCTTGTTGTATTGAGTATATATTTGGCATGTATCTTAATCACACCAATACTCATTTTCAGAAAAAAATATGATTTTTCCTATGTATAATTTCGAAATGGCGGCCATTTTAAATTTTTAAACTCAATTATCTCGAAAACGATAAATTTTATAAAAATGCTACAAGAGACAAAAAAGTTGACAAATTAAATTATCTAAACAGTAATATCAAGTAACGATTTGACGACAAATAATGGTGTTATTACAGTTTTTCTGCAGAAACACACTGATTTTGCGCTATGATTAATGCAAATTTAGGTTATTTTAAGAGAAAAATCGCAATAACTCCGTTATTTGTTGTCGTATCTTTAAAAACTTTAAACCACTGTTTAGATAATTGAATTTTTCAACTTTGTAGTCTATTGTAACATTTTTATAAAATTTACCGTTTTAGAGATATTTTAGTTTAAACATTTAAATTGGCCGCCATTTTGAAAATATAAATATACAGAACATAATATTTTTTCTGAAAATGAACAGTGGTGTGATTAAAGTGCATGCCAAATATATACGCAATACAATATCCCGTTACGGAAATAAAAATTCTTAAGTGTAAAAAAGAAAATGGCGGCTGGTGGCTTAACGAAGCATTTAAGGACATATGTTTATAGGATGTTTCTGTTTGTTTTGACATGCTTAATAACCTGGAAAAGTTTGTAAAGGTTGAAGCTGGACACCCTGTATGTTTCCAGTTTAAATATCCTAGATTCAAGGAATGGACTTGAATAATATAGAGTCTCATAGGGCGAGATTTTAATGTATCACCACTTGTTAATTAGATATTTTACCACGATCAAACTGCTTAATATTCAAAATTATCTCCAACTACAAACTTTTCAAGACACCTCGTACGATCAGAGCTGCCACTATGAGTTGATTACCACTCAATCCCCTTGGACAGCAGGCTGCGTGCTCGCTCCCCCTTCACCAATCACGGCCGAGGTCCCAGGTCCCACTAGTCACTAGTCACCGCTCGTCGCATCGTCAGGAGAGATCGCCCTCGCTTCTGCAGGCGCCTCTACAATGTTTACCGATTACTCATTACCGGATGACAAATGGGTCTATTCTCCGAGGACTGCGGTCAATTGCTCTTCCTAATATGGTATGTTAACATATTGATTGAGTTAAGCCGAGATGTAAATAAGGCCTCGGTGCCGGTGGTCCGTTTCTTCGACCTTGGACTTCACGCCTCCCCATATGGCGTTATCACCTACTACGAGTCCTATCCCGAGCCATATGTTACGACTCTGGGGGTTTATTTTATTTTGGATTGATTGCGGATCAAATGTACGGTGAGCTTTGGACAATAATTTGGTTGGGGTGGGAGCTCAAGTTTTGTTTAACAAGTACTTTTTTACCAAGCGAATATACAGAATTTATTTGAGGTCAATGATCTTCTGAAGCGACTTAACACACAGGTTCAATGACCTAAAGGTTTAATCGCCTCCTAATCAATATTTGACCTAAATTTCAGATCTAGACCCAAGAAGTTTAAAACCATTTTATGACTGAAACATCTGTCCTTCCTGTTGTTTTTACAACAGCTGTCTAATTATTCAATCAATTCTCCTTCCTCCAAAAGATTTACATTCGAACTTTGAATGCCTGTGGGGCGTAGTCCTGAAGTCCGATGTGAATTAGAATATGATTCTGCTCATCTACCTTTCTAACGGTATGCGCGGATTTCTCTTACGATGCACACGACCTAAGAAAAAAAGGAGGAAACGAAACATGCTTGCCTATTAATATATAGGGTTAGACAAAAGTCTGGACACCCCCAGTTAACTTTTTAACGCGTTGCAGTAGGAAAACCAAACTCGGCACATGTTTACATCATAAAAAACTGCACTTTTTCATCAACTAACAACTTTGCCCCTGCCTTCAAAATGGGGTATTTTGGGGGTAGCCCCAAATTTTCAAATGTAAACCCCTATCGAGTGACCCCTCATTTTAAACGGTATATCAAGAGAAATTAAATGGCGCAAACCGGAGGTCGATATCTCACCCCTAACTAAAATGGCAGCCATTTCAAAATGTGGGATGAGCAAGCAAGTATAAGTCTGGACACCCCCAATTAATTTTTTAACACGTTGCAGTAGGAAAACCAAACTCGGCATATGTTATCAACACAACAAATGCAATATTTCATCAAAGACACAACTTTGCCCCGACCATTTTGGGGGCAGCCCCAAATTTTCAAATGTAAACCCCTATTGAGTGACCCCTCATTTTAAACGGTTTATCAAGAGAAATTGAATGGCTCAAACCGGATGTCGATATCTCATATCTAACCAAAATGGCAGCCATTTTAAAATTTGAGAAGGGTAAATTGACATTTGTTATGCCTAAAATCAAATCGGAAAATAGCTTTTTACAATTTATAATTTCTTGAATTGTTTTAGAATTGAACCTAGTAGCAGAAAAAAAATCATTCCAGATATTCTCGATTCTAAAAAAGCTATTTTTCGATTTAATTTCAACAAATGTCAATTTATCTATCTCGAATTTTAAAATGGCTGCCATTTTGGTTAGAGATGAGATATCGACATCCGGTTTGTGCCATTCAATTTCTCTTGATAAACTGTTTAAAAATGAGGGATTACTCGATAGGGGTTTACATTTGAAAATTTGGGGCTGCCCCCAAAATACCCCATTTTGGGGTCAGGGGCAAAGTTGTGTAGTTGATGAAAAAGTGCAGTTTTTGATGTTGTAAACATGTGCCGAGTTTGGTTTTCCTACTGCAACGCGTTAAAAAGTTAACTAGGGGTGTCCAGACTTTTGCCTAACCCTGTATAGATTGACGACTAGTTGAAGTCAAATACTTCTTATTATCAATATTTATCTTACAAAAGTTTTTATATTCAAACAGATTACTTAGAGGTTCCATGAAAATATTTTGAACAATTAGTTAAAGAGCCTCCTAGAAACTAATCATTGTATCTATATTGGGTGTAAATTTGTCTTATTGCATGTGTATTTGGAAGTAGTACGAAGAATTTTAAGTAAATTGAAAGTATATTGGAAGTATATTGAATATACCTTATATCCATTAGGTTTCCTATTTGGCTCTTGCATAAGATATTGGGACTGGGTAAATACTTAAAAACTGCCTTACAAAAGTTATTTTAACTTGTAATGTAATCGATTCTCAAATATTTAACCTTTCGATGCCTGGTTTGTTGTTGCATATTGCTATAAAATCGAAGAGCTCAGAAATCGCCAAACAAAATCTTAGAAACATTTTCAAATCGTGCTCAGTTTTGAAGCTATTTGAATTATAAAAAAAAGTAACAAGACCAGCCTCAAAATATCAAGTGGGTCAACATTTGAAACATTTAAATTTCAATAATTTTCATCCCCTGCCATCTCCGGCTTAGTTATTCACCTGAGAACGGATTTTCGGTATTGCACTTCATTAATTAGTATAATTCAATTTAATATAATGTCCATATAAATCTATGCTTTCATTCTAGATATTTTCTGACTCCCAAGCCTCCTGCAGAGCGGTTTTCCAACAAGCCCTAATGTATCCTCACATGTCGTATGAGTTAACTTTCAATTCCTTTAATTGATGTTAAAAAATATAATAAGGGGTATTGAACTCATCTTGTGTATTATCACAGGACTCTCATTTTCACTAAATATTTTTGGTTAAATATCGAAGGCACTCAAAAATTGTTTTGCATTTCTTTACTGTCGCTAATTTTATTGAAAAAGTATTAAATTTAAAACAAAATAACAAATATGTAAATCCAATATGCTTACTAAAAATTTTAACATATTAGGCCAAGTTTCTTAAAGGTAAATATTTTTCAAAAGATTAATTAACTAAATTATCAATACTTATCAATTGATTCGACAGACTATGAGTGAATATTTTTTCATTATAATATAACATGAGCAGTCAAGGAGTTGAACAACCGCATGAATGTGCGCGTCAATCCGAGAGGACTTGGCGGTTTTCGCAGCGGTAAATCAATAGCGCACCGAGAGGCGAGTAATGTATGCGCGATCACGCTCCACAGTCGAGCAACCAGCGCTCTTGTGCAATTAGCATCAGAATCGGACAAACACGGAGCGGCTAGGGAGTGACAACCGCGTGCAACTAGAGTAGGAGAGGCTAGGGAAGCGGAGGAGTTAGTGAAAAACCTGCACAAGGTCGTAGTAACAAGTGTAAATGCAAGGATCTTGCTGACATTCAGATAAAGGTGCTGCTATACATCGACGTCACGTCACGTCACGTCACGTCACGTCCACGTTCGCATGGTATGCTCCCTGTGTATTCAAATGGAACCGGCTATACATCAACGTCACGTCACGTCACGTCTTCATTCGCATCCATTCGCACTCGAATGCTCTGAGGAGCATTCGGGTGCGAATCGGTGCGAATGGGTGCGAATGAAGACGTGACGTGACGTGACGCGACGTCGCTGTATAGCCGCTACCAACGTCCATTCGGCCGTTCGGCTTCCGCCTCGGGTATCTTCGTACGCAATCGGGAAAATTCGGAACCAATGAGAGCAGGGGTGGATTTTGTCCGAATGTTTGTTCTGTTTACTTCCGCGCGCGCGGAATCCGTGAGAATTGGCGGAATGGACGCGACGTCCAGTGCGAATGCGAATGCTTGACGTCGATGTATAGCACTCCCTCCGGAATCGCCGGATCCATCAATGCGAATGGATGCGAATGAAGACGTGACGTGACGTGACGTGACGTCGATGTATAGCAGCACCTTTAACAAATCAATTAATTGGGATATTGAGGTCAAAGCGCAATATAGTATAAGAGGACGTAAAATATTTTAACCACCAATATGAATGAAGCGAGGAAAGAAATCCTGTAAAAATTAAAATTAAAAACCCTAAAAATATAAAAAAGTGTACTTGTGAAATAATTATTTAGTAACAAAGCCAATGTTCCTAAAAAGTTTTACCGTCACGTTTTCTTTACATCTCTTGTAGTTGGTAAAATGCTGTTGACAAAGAAATGTGTAGATTTCTAAATGAAAGATTACAATCAGACATTTCCTTCATACAGTCTCTCAATTCGACAGATACTTTTCTCCTACTTTGCGTTTCTACACCATTTTACGTTCCTTAGTAAAATCAAAACATGATAAACACATATCAGGTTCCAGGAGAATCTTAAAAGTGTCTTATACTAGTTGCAAAGTTGACATTAAGTATAGCAAACGAAGTTGTCATAACATGTGGTAAGTCTTTTGGCTGCCCACTATGATAATTGCCCTTCCTTCATGATTCATTCATGTTCTAGACAGCAGGGTATGAAAACCCCTAGCTGAGGAACATGACTGGACAGTCGGTTGGTTGGCCATTTAGAGGGCGCTCTGTCTGTTTGAGTCTGAAAATAAGTTGTCACAGGGGAACGGGAGTTGGCCCTCTGAATGGTCAAGCGACCACTTCGTCACTTCGTCTTCCTTCAATTTGCTATCTCTCCGGGGGCTTGCGCAATATGTCCGTTAGAAACAGACGTGCTTAACGCTTCGGTTGGGGTCACATTATCCACCAATAACAGCAACGTTCATTTACGTACTTTTGGGCATTACATGTCAAAGCATATTCCATCTCTGATTTGACAGTTACGTCCGCAACGCATAAGCGACTCAAAACGAGACTCATGCAATTATCCGCAAGTAAGCGGATAAGTCTGCGAGTTGTCAGACATGTTTATGAAGGTACGGAGCGGACGAGCGTTGCTGCGGCGACAAAGAGGTTCTCGGAACGACAACGAGTGTGACAAGCGCGACATGTCGCTGAGAGCGACTCGCGATATTAAACTATTGTTGAGGCGTGGGTGGCCGTCACCCTGGCATCAATCTGGCGTTGGAGGTGGCAGAGGGAATTGACCAGGTGCTCTTTAGAACCAGGAGGGGCCAAATCAATCGAAAATCAACATCGATGAAAGCACAATTGATGAACTACATCAGCTTGATCGTGAAACACCCATCCCTTATCACCCTTTCGCATATCACGGCATTGCCATACGGTAAATATTTGCCACGGTGGCGAGGTTATCGTAATCAACATGAGCATTTAAAAAACCTACCCAGAAGAGATTCTGTCCCAACCAAAAAGCAAAAATATGCTAAGTGAGGTTGACGATACTGAACTGTTCCCTCCTTTATATTATATTCACAATTTTAAAATAATACTTGATCATTACGAACTTAATAAAATCAGTACCTTAAGGTCATTTCTATCCAACAAGAATATTACTAGAAGAAGCTGATGATTTTGAACTACTCGATTGTGAAACGTGGCAGCTCGACAATTCGTATGTATATCATAACATTGACATAGGTTTCTGATGAACGCAAACTTCTCGAAAACAGTTCGTTGAGGAATTTCTACCCCACATGCTTGTCGCTGAGGTTGAATGTGAAAATGGTGAACTATTGTTAAGCTGAAGCATGGGTAATGTTAATAGTTATCACTCTTATGTACGTATAATATTCATTATATCTATGTTTCCATGATACCGATAATTTCTGACAGGACCTCAATTTCGAAAAAAATATTTGTGTAAACAAACAGGTGCAGGACCAGGTCTACTTTTATGAGCTTTTGGCATGATCGGATTGTGATGATAAGGTTTTATGGGATTTCTAAAAGTTCAAACGAGGTTTTTCCATCTTTTGGCCTCTATTTATTTTTTTATATATTTGAACTTAAACCATTGAAAGAGATTTGGTAATTAAGTTGTAGTTTAGCATGTGCATTCACTAGGTAGGGATTAGCCCGTATTTTCTGGCAACAACTCCATGGTAATAAACCTTCATACGCAACCCTGTTATGTACGGTATTTATGGTAAAAATAAGTAAATTACCAAATTCCACTGAAAACTGTTTAGTGCACATTTCTGCTACTTCGGTGTTCTACATTTGCCTAAAATTGACCTTGGTGCCAATACATAAAGCAGTTTCATTAAATTATTTCGTTAAGAATACTAGTTTTTTTTAGTTAATTAAATTTGTATTTTATTTTATATACACCTTTCAGTCACCCAGACATATTGCAAATCCCAGTTATCGCCCCGGCATTTCGGAGACGACCTGACCCAGTTCACAATCCACAGATGAGACTTGGGCCTCTTTTACATATTCAATTAACCGACCAGACCAATTGTCCAACACTAATTCAATGTCCAGCCTGTTTCTCCTTATTAGAGTGCGGGGGGTCTAATTTCTATTAGAGGAATCATCACACCTCGATCAAAAATAGAAGGAGAACGCTGTTCCGTTTTGATCGTGTTGAGTTTTTCATCTTAGATCGTGTTTAAAGACCAAATATATTTCGTTACCCTTCAAATTTTCAGAACTTTTTATCTCTAAATGCATGGTTAAATGTTTTAATCCTCATTTGTCTTTTAACATGAGTCTTTAAACTTGGTAGTTCGAAGCAAATCTTATGTCAAATAATTTTTACAAATTTTCAGATAAATACGCATTATTATTCGAGCGCTTTTGTTATAAAACTTTTAATCTTTAAGGACTGTAAATATAATCAACTCTCCTGAACGAAGAGTACAAAAGATAACACTTTTATTCTCTTTTAAACTAATGTTTGAACACCCTTAAGTTCGAAAAGATAATAGGGGTTTTGCAATACGTTTATGGGTGGTATTAATGTTTATATTTCGCTCTTTTTTCGTAACCAATCCACAAGCAAAACTGAGTTCCGTGTCATTGTATTGTCATCTTAGCCTGGCATTATTTAGTCGAAATCGATTCTTTTTTTACATTCCAATTACACGCGATGAGTGTATGTTTGCTTTACAAACTAAGAGAAGGAATATAATCTTTCTTCTTTTTAGGAAGGAAAAAAGTTTTCATAATTATCACTTAATATAAACACTCTCAAATAAAAAAATATAAAAGATTCTCGTAAGAGACTTCTGTCAACTGAATCATATAGTTGACATTTATTTCTCTGGAGGGGTCCATCTCATCATCATCACCTCCTATAAACTGTCATTAACTCTCGCCCGCCAATATTGACACAACGATAGACACTAGAGACCGCAGCAGCATAGCACGGGTAGCATCTGCGCGGCGCGTGCCTCCCCTAGTCCCGGCATTGTCCCAGGATCAGCTGTGGGCGATACATCATCCTCTACAATACCTCCACAGTCGCAATCCCACTACACACCGCAGGCTACCGGTGGGGAAAATTCGACTGTCGCAATCTTTGTGGAGGCATCGCTTATTTTCTTAATTTTCTCCTGAATCGTTTTCTTTAGTTTAGCACCTTTAAAAGCTTTAGCAGATACGCAAACTTTCTATAATTCAGAGGAAGATGTTTCTAGATCACACAAATTTTGTACTAGGCTGGTGCTCTCTCTAAATAATTTACCTCACCATAACCCCGATTTCGTTCCCTTTTAATTGTGTGTCGTTTCTCTAGTTCAATCACATATTTTACTGGGTCTTTTAGTAGCCGATTGAATTAGAGTCAACAATAACTATAGATTAATTTGCGTAGTCTTAATACAACAGTTGTGGGGTTAAAGGAGACCGTTTTCACACATGGGGTAAAAACATCAGCTGGTGTTGAGATCATAATCTGTTCACATTAATAATATGGTAAAACTACTACAGGAGCAGACAATCGGTTGATTGATTTTAAAAACAACAACAGGATGCTGTTTTGACCCCTTGATCCATTTGTGAGAAAAAAAATTAACCCTAGTTTTTATGTAGGCAATTAAAAAGTTGAATAATTTAAGCATTACACCAAAATATATAGTTCATAACGCTGGAATACAGGTTTTTAATGCAAAACTGGGAGATTTTATGATCTTGGCTTGCTCCTCTACAGTAAAACTTGACCCCTTAAGTCAAGTTTAGACCCTAAAAATAAAAATTCTATGATTAATCTTTCGACGAGTGCATTTTAAGCTGTAAGAACAAACGTCTCAGAAATTAACTTTGGCTAGTTTTGTTGTCGTAATTAGATTCCTTTGCTTGGTTTAAGCTATACTCTAATTAATAATTCTGACCGGTCGTTTTTTAGGAATGCCTCATTTACGGAAATTAGGGGACGGAAGTACATTCTACAACTATCGACAACTAATTCTTGACCATTGGCCCGTTCCCCAACACTATCACAAAAATGTATTAAATTCAAAAACATATTTCACCAGTATTTTATGTAATAGATGATTATTTTCCACAAAAAACAAAATATAGATCTTACGTGGTTATGGCAGGCACCAAAAACTGAAACCTATCATTTGCAGCTAATGCTACAACAAAACATATAGTCAATGGTAGTACATTTGTCTATTTGAACGCGCTGGTTGGCAAAGGTTTTAAAAGTGTAACCAAGTTGAATAACAAAGATAACATAATCATACTCATGATTACTTTGAATGCTAGAAAAACTAAAATTAAATGATTTAATTAGTTAACTAATTATTAGTAGAACAGCGTATGCTGAGTGATCCCAAAATCACACGTTTACCGAAAAACTGTAATATTGATTACACTTTTTTGTATACTTGTTTTCAAAAATTCATTTTGTTCACAGAAAAATGTGTTTAAATTGTATTCTATGTATACAAAGTATACAATTTAAAGAGCAAAACTGAATTACAATCAAATTTAGCTATAAAATTATAAAAAATTGCACATACAAATAAATAAGTTTGATTATAAAAAAAGTAATCAAAAAGTCTTTCACACCATCTGTTCGCGTTCGTACATTGTTTCGTCGCATTGAAACATTGTACCAGAATAGCAACCTACTTGCAATCGAAAAACCAATAAGAGTTGTTTCTTCAGAAAGACATCGCCATTTCGAAGCATTATTACACACTCAAAGGGGAAAACACAAACACAGCGCCGACCTAATAGAGACACAACTGCCAGACCAGGGGAGAGTGGGTGGTGTGATCGGGCGACGAAACATCAGACTGAAACTCATTTCAGATCGTTCCGTTCGTTTAGAAGATAAGTGGAAAGTATATGAAGGTATATTAGCATCTTAACGCGTTCTGACGTAGATAAATCAAAACAGGCGTTGAAAAGCGTAACTGCTTTAATAATCAATCAACGACGGAGGCTATACATTTCAACCGATCGAGCGATGGATTGTAAATTGTGTGAGTTTAGAGCAGAATTATTTTGGGATTTGTTGAATTCATATTTACAAATTTCTTTTAGAATATAAGTTTCATCTGACAGACAATGCTTAGGTTATTATAATTAGTGTAACACAGAATGGTTGTATTACAATGTTTCTAGTAGGACAGAAGTGATTTAAAATACATATAATTTATGCATACAGTAAAACAAATAAACTTTGAGAAGAGGTGATAAAATATAGCTACAATTATACACCTGGTGTCCCAAAATAGTCCTTCCTTCTTCGTTCTTATGCGGATATAAAATTTAAATGATAAAGTTCTTTTTTATGCAATTTTGAATTCCACCATTTACCCCAAAACAGGGGTTCCAAGAAGTATCATTATCAACCTATGTTTTAGCACCTTATATACATTTTAGAGATAAAAAAAAAAAAAAAAAAAAAAAAAACTAATGTCGCATAGCTGGACTTCAAAAAGGTGGTCCGTTGGAAAAGGACATGTGATCAAAATGTGCATTAAACTTTATGTTATGTTTAACTATATTTAATAATACGACCGAAGTAATGTCAATAAATAAGAAATATGAGTAGCTAATATGACGTGCATAAACATATATTATGTGTTTACATACTTTAGTGTTTTTTGCTATAGTATTTTATAATTTTGAAGATTTTTATATCCTGAGTCATTTTCTGCAAACTCGCCCACAAACGGTTCAATATGTAGTCAATATATTAAAAAATTGTTCTTCTTATTTTAATGTAAAGTTGGATCGACTACTACATGTATTTTCAAAATTTTTATTGGCATGATACGATTGTTCGAGATCAGAAATGAAAAATAATGCACTCAAAGATATGTCTATACTTACACTTCACAAAAAGAACACAGTGTAATAATATCTCAGTGCACAAACAGGGCATTACGCAGTGTACGTTTGGATACAGCTTTGCGTTTTGTAGACGTTAGTGTTTAATTCCTGATGTTTCTCAAAAACTATTCCAGTTAAGCCCTTTTTGTGGCATTAGTTTTCATTTTAAAAGCTCTTCAAAACGATTTGCTACTTGTTAGAGGTTGCTATTTGAAAACAAAGTTACCTCTAGTTACATGGAGTTTGTAGGGGAGGTTTTGATTATTAAATTGCATAAAAAAGGATTACACAGTATTTTTTATTAATTTTATTGAACGTGGTTAAATTATTTATGAAAGTAAAAAAAGTTAAAAAGGTGAACTAAGTTGAAACAACTTGAATATTTACATCAGGCACACAAAGTAGGTTTAACGTATCATGAAAACTTAATTTAAAAAAGGCGAAAATTAAGAAGCATTTACATAACCAGAAATAAATATAGGAATGGTGTCCTGAGTGACTGCAATTGTAGTAGAAACTATAACAAGTTTAGATAATAACGTTATCTCTAAATATTATTTTTTTTCTAGCTTTAAGTCACCTCCTAGGTCTCCTTTGCATATTGCAATACAGAATATTGTACTGTATTACTTAAATTGATATTGAATCTTGAATCAATTGAAAATAAGTTAGATATGCAAGACACTAAAAGTAAACAATTCGTATAAATAGTATTTTTTCAACACCCACTTCAGGACCCCTACGTCATGTTGTGTTAAAACATTTCCCGACCGCGCCACTGACCCACAATCAACCCCAATATCAATAAACAAGGGGGAGCCGCTGCTCCGATCAGGTTTTTGTATCGTAGTTACATCGCGTAGAGTTACATCGTCGAGAGTGAATTGCCCGTTTCTGACGCGAATTTTGGCAGAATGTCAACAAACAAGGGAATGTTCGCGAAGCGGAAGCATCTCATACATCAGGGCTGTCAGCCCTTCCTCCCTCCCTGATTGTTATGGAGCATTCGTCATCTAGTCGCTCACCAAGAATGAATCACAACTCACAAGAATGAGTGGTTGTTGTGAATCGATCAGCACAAAACTCCGTTCAGCTTTACTCTCCCAGTTGATTCACTAGTCTCATTCAGTACGTCCAAATGTATTGACTGTTCTCAACCGTGTTATGGAACAATCCGTTTTTTCTTGAATTTGAATCAACGTTTTAAGGATAATTGTTGATTCATTAATGGTTTAGAGGTATTTTTCTTATATAATCAGTAAGATTGACTACGATCTATTTATCTTTCAATTACAGCAACTTAAGTGCTGAATTTATAGAAGGTAGTTTAAGGGTAAATAATTAATATATAGTTGAAAAAAATGAGTTGTTTTATTTAATTTTTTTTAATTTTGACGTGCCGTACAGTTATAAAAGATTTTAAAATCATTCAAGGTAACATTTTCAAAGGAAGACGATATTAACATTAGTTTAAATACACAGTCGAACATATTTGTAACAATACTACTGAGTTTGAACTGAGAAACCTACTAAATATTTATTGTGGTAATTTTGGTTTCAGTAGACAGTATTAGGAAAATAAAATGACCATTGTAATCGGCCCCCATATCCCAGTTCAACTTTTTTTTTAAACTCCCATGTAAACAATAAGGGAAATCTAAAAAAGGACCACATAGCAGTGGTTAATTGTGACTTTAAATAATATTGAAAGGTTGTTAGTGAGTTGAAGTCTCTTCTAAAATTACGACGTACTTTATGTTTGACATGTTATGAGTCGCTTTCTTATTATCAGTCATATTTCTCTATATTTTAGGCTATAATAATGACAAAAAGAACGAAATTAATACAGAACAACCAGCAAAACTTTGCAATGTACACATATGATCATAATTGCTAGAACATCACAGGATGAGCAGTAACAGAATTTCTTACCAATAAATTGGATTAATCATTGTGTAACCGGTATATTATGATGAATGATTATTCAAATAACTTCTTGATTAGGATTACACGTGTTGGTGCTGCTAAACTGTGATGGTTATAATCAGTATTATTAGTAGAGTTGGAAAAAATATATATTCCTGTGTAATGATTATTGTTTGAATATTGTATCGTACACTGCCGGTTGGTTAAACTGAGGCATTAACTGCCCAGAGTAAAAAATATTATCAATATAAAGCTTTTTTCCTCTTCTATATGTGGCTTAGATTTAATCTTCCCTCTTGGTTATCCCAAAAAGTGTGTGATATTATTAGTAAGTATGTACATCTAACATCATCTAGCGAAGCAGAAGTTCTCATACAACTCACAGGCCTCCTTCTCTATAACCGACAAGTCATTTCCCAATAGCAACTTTTTTTTGAAAATGCAGTTTCTAAAGGAACTGTTACATGATCATCAAGTCATTTGTTTTCCAACAACAACTCTGCTTTTGGAAGATTTAGTTCGCCAAAGGAACTGTTCCCTGAGAATCAAGTTGTATATTCCCTACAGTGACTCTGCTTTTGTAAGATGCAATTCTCCAAAGGAACTGTTCCCTGATCATCAAGTCCTTTATTTCGCAACATAAACTCTGCTTTTGGAAGACGCAGTTCACCAAATGAACTTTGCGCTGAGTCGTTTAGCGCCCCCGACTGATTAAACGTTAGTCTCATAAACTGTTATTAGGAAGAACGTCATAAGTACTCCCTTCTTGGAACCGAGACGCCTAGGCGCCATCCAAACCGTGGTCTACTTTGTAATTTGTGCTATTGAATGGTCACACTTTGTTAGAACGTCATTCGTGTCGAATGCGAACACCAACATAATTTTCGTTCTCACTTGCGTCAAGTACTGAAATACTTCTTGCTTGGTGGTATTTCTTGGTCCTAAGTAAGTGAATTGTTTGAATCCATTTTTGTAATAACAATTTAACCATGTGGATTAATAAGTTAAATGTTAATGAAACTGCCTCAAATTGATTCAGTCAAAAAGTAATTTAGTGACAAAGGTTGTAAATAGACGAGTTATTAAAACAGAATTCGCCACTTTATAACTATAAAAAGTATATTATTATTGGTTATTAAAAGTATAAAACTACTAAACAGAGAAAAGTGTTGTGTTGCCATACAGTATCACAAGTTAAAACTATTTTCCGTGATTCAAAACCAGATGTGGGGGGCCAGTAATTCCAAAGGCGAACAACAAGAGCCATCTACTCAGAATATAACAGAATCCTTAGGCAATTTGGTATTCACCTTCCCAAAAGACTTTAGTAGATGGTTCAAATAAGTAAAACTCTTGTTTCATAATTCCAAACCAGGAGCAGACTGACGGGAATTCCAAATGGCGAACAGAGGCTGTGGGGTAGTAATTTTTGCTCGAACGCTAACCGTTCGAGCAGTAGGCCACTTTAATTTACATCTTCCCAAAAGACTTGTTATGATTGACGGACTCTACCGGAAAACAACTAATGTAGTGATGTCACCAGATTCTTGTAACAATGTAATTTGTTTGTAACTTTTATTGTGTAAAGTTTTTTATATATTTTATTTTCTAGTTTTGAACATTAGTCATCCCAAATTTTTTATTCAGAATATTTTTTAAGTTTAAATATTTTAATATTTTTAAATAGTTTGAATTGTATTGACAAATTAGCCTCGGGGGAGTGTGTCTTGAAATCCGGCAGTCAAACTGTCAGATTATGCCAGGTAGAAACACGCGGCGCTCAGGAGACGCGGCGCTGGGGATACGGAATCCAAACCGAGTATGTATTACAAAACGCTGAGAGAACACCATTGGATTCTGTAGATACGAAAAGTAAATTCATGGTGATACATTTGTCTTGATATTGAATTTACCAGTTGTGATGGAGCATGTAATGATGCAATGATGCAGCTAAAAACTGTTTAATTGTTTAATATTAGTAATAATTGAAAAGTTAAGTTATACACAAAAATTTAAATTAAATCCGTACTTACGTATGGCAGCTGGCATAATCTTCTTTTCTGAAACAAAAATCAGAAGAATCAGTAGTGACGTTACGGTACACTATGGAGCGAAATGCATTACAATGATTGGATTGGATTTTAATTGCTTCTACTGTATTCTGCCTTTAACATGCTTTCTTGTGTTTTAAGGTTTTACTATCAACAGCCGTTTGAGTTTTTGGCTCAATATAAATAATTCTTCGTGATAATCCTATATCTAGACACATCTCAAATACACTTAAAATAAAAAAATACACATCATTATCGCAAAACTACAAAATGATATGAGAGTTTTGACCCCTCAACAAATAAAATTAGGTGGAGTTAAAAAATAAATAAACTAATAAAACAGATTTACGTATTACTCGTATAAATGGGATCGCCCACTGGTCGAAATTCCACTAAAAACTCAATTAATTTTGAGCCAATTAGATCTAAAATGTTTTATAACGGGTTTGCTAGCATTTGTTTATTATAACATCTGTCAATGATTTAATCAATTATCCTTATCCCATAAGATTAACATTGAAACTTTTAACGCCCATAGGGCTTAGCCCTCGGTTATCACAAAACCAGTGGGTTATTATAGTAGCCCTAGAAAATTATAATGTGATTTTGCTCATCTACATGACAGTGTACTATATATGATTATTTATCATACGATTTCTCCTCCTATTCACATGAGCTAAGAAAAATGACGAAAGAAAGCATGCTTTCATATCAATATATCGATGTAAACTAGAGTAATAAAATACATTTGTAGAAGTTATGTTTTGTAAACAGGCGGTATATAACTTTACAGATGCATAAATTAAATATCCTGAATACATTTAACGTATTGTTTCACGAATTCATTACATGATATTAAGGACCTTACTATTATATCTATACTTATTTAATACGCTAGGGTTTTTTTTGTCTTGAAAACTCCTCCTACAATTTTCAACCGATTTTCAAGTTTTTGGTGTCGTTGGATAGGGCTTGGTCTGTAGTTGTTTCCGCCAAAAACTGGTGAGAATCTGACGGAAAATAAATGCGTTCTCCACCATTGAAATCTAAAAATTTCCCATTTAAATAACATTGGGATTGAATAAAGCATTTTAAACATCTGTTAATAATCAGCTGTAAATACGTGTAGTTTTGGTGATTGCAGATATTCATAATATTGGATTGGTCGGACGTCAATGATTTAGAGATAAAAGTAACATTTGTATTGTAATAAAGTAAATTGCTAGATTTCGAGCAACATGTTTACTAGTTGCACTATAATTATACTAGTGTACAACCTCATTTCTCACGAACATTTTTCATACATTGCTCAAAAGATACAAGTCAGAATTAGCAGAATCAAAACACCACTAACGCTGAAATTCAGCTTTGCGAATTAAGCTAGCGATAGTTGTAGAGTTAGTCCTAAAGTTCAATTTTAATTACCTTGGAAGCTTTCACAGTTGGTTTCTCTTACAGCTCAACTACCGCAACGCCGGTTCGAGAGGCCCGGTGGCCCGGCAGGCCAGACAAGAGGCCGTGGTTAAGTCAATATTTTGACTCTCGGCCGCGGCGTGGGGCCCAATGTGACGTCCATCTCTCCCCATATCAATTACTATATACGCCCCATAACGGCGCGCAACGGGGACAATCTTTGTCAATTGTCGCCTTCGAGACTCCCAGAGAAACCGAGATCTCCTCGCTTGGCTTCAGGTGGCGTCGTCTTCGGTTTTAGATGAGCATCACGCCCATTCCACACTCATTCTTCATTCATATTGACCTTAAAATACGCCCTGGAACTCAAACGTGGTCAAATTATTAAGGATTTAATTTGTTATAAGATGGTATTTCAAGGGTCACAATGAATCATTGCACCCTTTTAGAATAGAAGGAGAACCGTCATCTTAGGCGTGAATGAAACATTTTAGGAGTGAAATTTGAAGTGCTGAAATCAGTTGAAAGAAGCGATATAGTAGTTGAAAGTAATTTTTTAGAATGGTACTCTTAAGGAGATTTATCTGTAATGATTATCCGTTATCTCGCAAAGCTGTTAGCTGTTGAAATGTCTTAACAGAAATTTGGTATTGTATTAAACGGAAAGCATCTATTACAGCAAACAAATCTGTATAAATTCTGGGTGAAAAACTTCTTGTAAATTATGCGTTTAGCATTCAATTTAAAGGGATACACACAAAAGCAAAACGCAGAGCATGTGCATCTGAATATGTGAGTATGTTGAGTGAAATCTACTAAAACGCGAATTCTGATTGAAAATCATAACTTGCTGTGAAAACAGAAAGTCATAATTGAACAATTTACGGTACCGCTAAATAAATTGTATTAAAGTGGACATATAACACAGTACGAGGTTATTTCCTCCACACAGTGCATTTTAGTGTTTTATTCAGCTAGATAAGTTTCGGCGTTTCTGCCATTATCGAGATATACATCAAGTTACATTTCCAGTTTTAAGCAAGGAAACCGGCCGAATTACTTCAAGTCGTGTCGAAAACCCGATTGGTGGCGGATGTAAACAAACAAATCGGTTTTTGTTCGGTCTAGTTAGGGCACCATACATTGTGTAAAGTAAGTGTATTTAAGTCATTCTCATAAAATGGATTAAAGTATTCCTAATTTACAGATTAATAATGGCAGAATTGCCAAAACTGCTGACGGGTTTAACCTGGTGATATTGTTTGTCGCAGTGTCGGGGCTGACATTATGAACACAAAATCATACTTTTTTATGAATATAAGCCTACAAGAGAGCTTCTTTGAAGTTACAGCAACCTAAGTTTTTGTTTGGTGACGCCGCCGCCTCGCCGCGCCGCCAAAGCGCGAGTGTTGATAGACCGCACGTTTCGCATTTCGTCGACTCGCGACTCGACATGCACAAACTACGCACACGTAGCCGAGTTATTCCACATCTCATAATTTAATGAGCCGTTTTACGAGAGAGTGTCGCGAGTTTACGAGTTGACATTCTTGTCGGTTGAGTCTGGTTGTGTCCCGTCGCCCCCCCCCCCACCCCCCACCCCCATACCCCCCACCCCCCACCCCCCCTAATACAACCGCAACGCGCTATGTGTGTGTCCTTGGTGGAATTTCCAAATTAACATCGCCTTGCACTTTTTATAGCTCAGGATTTTCTTATTATAGTAGGATTCACGAAAATATTCCGATGAGAGGTAATACATTGTTGCCAAATTTATTCTGAAGCACATGTTTATACTGTATTAACACGGTAAAAATAATCACAAATGACAACATTGCAGGGCGAGAGGGGGTGATGGGGGACACAGCTGTTTAAATGTCCATTGGACTACTTTCGTGCATCTTACTATAGTGATTGTATTAAATTAAAAGAGCAAGGCGATAGATCATAAGGCTAAGGAAAATAACTTTGGGCAGTTAAACGACTCCTGTGTTCCTCTCGGGTGGTTTCGATAGTTTATAAATTAACACATTCAAAAGTTAAATGTTCTGGGAAGTAATTTTTTGCTGACAGAATTTAATGAGGTAGCAATCTGAATTTGTCGATACCAGTTAAGGCAATAGCATTTGATTCTGAGTCAAAATTAGTAAAATTATGTTAAGGGTGGCACGATTTCTCGATGGAGAGAAAATGAACAAACAGTTAAAGACTAACAAAAGCAAGAGCATTGTTAATTTTAGCGAATTTCCCATAGGGAATAAGCTATTACCGTAGGTCTCATGGTAAGACCTAAGCCCGGGACCATGTTACTTTTTCGTTTTGAGGTGCCCAGAGACCAAAAATAATAGTCATTAAAATTTATATATATATATATATATATATATGTATATATATATGTGTCCCTAGACACGATAACTCTCGTAAAAATGGTCCGATCGACACCAAATTTGGTAGAGATGTGTAATCCTACGTTTATTCGGATGAGTTCGAAAACCAGACATATCGACCAACCGGAAGGGGTAGTTTTGGGGGGTTTTGTACCCCAAAAATGGGTTTTTTGCATTTTTCATATGTAAATTTTAAAAATTTTAAATTTTTATTTTGACCATTGGATTAAGCTCAAAAAAACATACAATTTAGTATTTTGAAGCTTTGCTCTATCTCCATTGGTTACCGAGATATTACAAAGTCTAAAGACAGTACATTGTCTTTTGGGGCTCCAATGTTAATCTTATGGAGAATAAGGATGTGTTAATATTTCACTTATTAACCAATATTTTTGGACGAAACTTGGTATTTATCTTCATTTGGTTGAGATTCATCCATTTAAGGTAAAAAATCTTGGTTTTTGTACTTATCATGGCAGCAAACCTGCATACTCTTTTCCCATGTTAATCATATGGAGAATAGGCAAACTCTTTCATTTATGGACAGATATTCATGAAACTTACTATATGGCTTTATATGGTCGAAATAAATTTTATCTATGCTAAAAACCTACTTTTAGTTTCCCCCATGGCAGCATACCTGCATACTCTTTCCCTATATTTATCTTAAGGAGAATATACATTTATTTCCCTATTTATGAGCACGTGATGAAATTTTGTTTACAAGTTTAGCTGGTCAAAATTAATATTACTAATTTGGAAATTCGCTGAGTACGCAGGTCTGCTGCGACGGGGGGTATTATTATTGGAAATATATTTAAATTGTTTGTGTGATTGCATCATATTACAACATTGAGTAACTATACAATTAATTCTAATTCACAGCACTTTTGATGAGTGTCAAATAGAAAATGTGCGAAAATTTCACACAACAACAAGTAATAAAACAAAAATATACAAAAAAAATACTTGTGAAAACTTATAAAATTTTAATATTATAATATAAAATAAATTATAATATTTTATTGAAAATATTTGATACCTATGTAATAGAAATAAGGGACTTATTGTTTTGTGAACTGTTTGAAGATATTTGACGAATGATTGTAATTTATAATTAATTCAAAACGCGACTCGTCGTTGTATACAAATTTTGCCCTAGAGAGATAAAATTTAGTGTCTTATACTGATTTACAAATATCAAAATTCCTTACTAACAGTTTGAAATTATTTAGTTTTTACTGCGGTAAGTATTTTTAAATTTTAAAATAAAAGTATACACAGTGTAACGTGGCCAGTGTCCACTGTTTATTGAATCCTACACGCTTGTCTAACTAGCCTCTCCTCTCTAGCACTGGATGAATATGCATTACCGTTACATTGCCCTCATCTATGAGTGGCGTGTGTTACTATCCCTTGGCCTGTAGGTGGCAACACTATATGAAAACCACAGTGTGTAGCGACTAGGGACCATATCTATTGTCCCATAGAGAATTGCTATAATTATACCTTACTCTCATAAAATTTCACGATTCCTATTAAAAATGGTGCATGTCGTCAAAAAGATACTTATTCTTAAGATGGTAAAGTTTGGGGTGAGTGTCACATTATTAAACTGTTGAATTTCATTTTTAAATTCCAAAAAAAAGGGTTGTCCCCACGGAATTGTATGGATAACATCATTGGACAGTATCATTACAAAATATTGTGAACAAAAAATCCAGAAACTGTAAACATACAAAGAGAGATATGAATAAAGCGAAGCAAGATTTAAAGATATCAAAATATTTAAGGACCTGTAATACTCGTTTAACAGTAAATCAATAGTTATTAAAAACTATTATCAACTATTAAAAAACCATATAAAAATAAACAGTTTTTCAAATGATAGGCAACACAATACAATAACTTAGAATTAAGAATAAAAACACAAATTATCGGTTCCCTCCACGTTAGACTTATTTTAAATATACAATGTACCACAGAATAAAAAATTTTTAATAAATAAAGTCAAAATAGTGTCCATTATCTTGAAATAAATTATAAGTAATTGGTGTTAAAATTTGGATTCTTTAGAAGGTTTTAGAACTTGGAAACATGGAAGCACTGCTTGGTAAAATTTTAATTAATCAGACTTCTGAACAAAAATTAGTATGGCTGACTGTGTTACATCGAAGTAAAGGAAATACATTTTACGACCTTTGATCGTAAAGGACCTAGGTCTTTTTATGCTCAATATAAACGTTCTATAAATTTTTTAGTTAAGAAATTGAAACTGAAAGGAACCCTAGTTAATGAGGTACCATTAAACGCACCACGGGAATGCACAGTACGTGTCAACCGGCTCAACCTGCAGCCAAATATTGATTTTAGATCCGGAATATTCATCGCCCGCCCACCGTCAGTATCGTAGCCCAAATTGATTTTTCCCGGCCCGGCCCGGCGGCGGCGGCGGCGGCGGCATGCGGTAGATCAGGACTATGTACATTGTCCCCTAATTATCAATTATTATTCATTTATGTAAACTAATGTAGTGGATAACCAGAGATAGGGCGGCAATTTTCACGTTAGCGGCTCATGCTCCGGTACACGCTCGTATTTACATATGTAACAAGCCCAGCGTCTGCTCTCGGCCGGTACCGCCACTGTAGACATCTCGATGGACCACCACCTCAGGAATGTCAGGGGTATATCAGATCGGGCCGGTCTGTAGAGGTGCGATTTAGTATAAATACTTTGAAATAGGTGTTAAAATCCTACCAAACTGTTCCTATGCATCACGTTCAATGCTTAAGTAATTTATGGGATGTGAAAATATAATTCGACTGAGATATTGGACTAGTAGTTTTTCTGTTCTACTAGTGTCCTTGTTGCTGAAATTTAAGTTGACCTATGACATGTTGTAGCTGAAAATATTACGTTTAGTTCTAAATAACTGATATACAACCAGAACCAATCCTATGTTGTGATTATCAGTAATCACCCAAAATGACACCCATTTACAGATGTTTAAAATGCTCAACCCAATTCCAATGTTATTCTAATAGGAAATTTTAAGTTTTAACTATGGATAGTGCCCTTATTTTAAGTCCGATTTTAGCCATGTTTTAACTACATGCCAAGCCCTGTCCAACGACACTAAAAACTTAAGAATTGGTCGAGAATTGTAAGAGGGTTACCAATAAAAAAAACCCTTATCGTAGTAATTAAACTAGTATACGTGTTGCTCGAAATCGAGCAATTTATTTTCATACAATGAAAATGTTACTTTTAGCTCTAAATCAATGACATCCGACCAATCCAATATTGTGAGTCTCTTTAATCACCAAAACTACACGTATTTACAGCTGATTATTAACAGATGTTTAAAATGCTTTATATAATCCCAATGTTATTTAAATGGGAAATTTTGAGATTTCAATTGTGGATAGCGCCTTTATTTTCAGTCCGATTGTTATCAGTTTTTTTGCGGAAACAACTACAGGCCAAGCCCTATCCAACGACACCAAAAACTTGAAAATCGGTTGAAAATTGTAGGAGGAGTTCTCAGGACAAAAAAACCCTTAGCGTATTAAATAAGTACTAGAGATCGCCCTCTGGTCGAAATTCGACCAAAATCTCAGTTCATCTTGAGCCATTTAGATTTAAAAAGTTTTATAACCGAAACACCTGTTCTTCTGTATGCTAGCATTTATTATTATAACAGCTGTCTAATGATTCAATCAAATTTCCTTCTCCCATTAGATTAACATTGAAACTTTGAACGCCTATAGGGCGTAGCCTTGGAGGCCGATGAAAATTATGTGATTCTGCTCATCTACACGAGACTACCTTTCTAACGGTATGCGCAGATTTCTCCTACGATACACAGGAACTGAGAAAAAAGGAGGAAACGAAACATGCTTGCCTATTAATAATATATAGATAGATATAGATGTCGGTTTTAAAAAACTGATTGATGAACTTTCATGTATAGAGGATCAAATTTTTATCCCTAATTTCCATCAAAAGTATTTCGAATTTATAAAATTGAACCTTAAGACTATAGACCAATGTCAGTTATTGGTGAAAACGAAAAAATCTCGAAGATGTATTTTTTTACACGTTATAAATTCACGGCACTGTATTTGAATCGTTTTTAATTTTTTAAGTATTGTGTATACGTAACTTTTATCCGGGTTAAACTTTTTTGTTCATTAATGTATTTATTAATAGAGCATGATTCTTTTACTCTTTCTATCAAACCTTGTGTGCATCGTAGGAGAATTCCGCGTATAATGTTAGAACGTTAGTGTCCTCTGTAAATGAGAAGAATCCCATTGTAATTCGCATTAGCCCCCGGGCCTACGGTCTACGGGCTTTCAAAGTTTCAAAGTAGATCTTAGTGATATGGGAGAAATGCAACTCATTGAGTCATTAGACAACTACTGTAATAGCAAATGCTAGCAAAACAGGACTAACAAAATTTTCAGTTATAATATATTTTGAAACTAATATGGTCCAGATTAAATTTCGACCAAAATCTCTATCACAAATATATCAATGAGTCATAAAAGCTGTAAATTGCACATAAAGCCTGTTAAACATTACCCTGGCAAGTTTACTAAAGCTAAGATTTTCAAGCGATAGTCACAGTTTTTTACAATTACCCTATGATAAAGATAAATAACGTTACAGAGAGTATAGCAACTTAATAGTCTATCGTTGTAGCAGTAAAAACAGTAGTAAAACGAGATGTAAATGTCGTACAGTTTCCTTTTAGTTACTACAGCTAATAAACCTAGAATAACTGTCGAACGTGTATTCCATGACTTCGAAGTGATTTGTATGGCATTGCATTCAAAGTTTTCCGTATATACATCAAAAGCATTTTTTGTTGCTGTAACTTTATCAAGCAAATGTTTTCGGTACCCCGGTACTTTTATTAATATTAGAATCAATCAAAGATATATGTGATATTGCAAATAAATGTGATGGGTATAATATGTCAACAATACGGTGCGGATACGAATGCAAAGGGGGGGTTTCTTTTAAAAATAAATCAGATTCAAGAAATAAATTCATGTGAAATATGCTATTTACTTCTTAATGGTCTAAAAACCCGTGTTTGATGTGTGGATATTAGGTTATATCTTCCCAGATGACATTAATGAATTCATTCAACGTATCAGTTTCTTAAAACCCTTGGTTGAAATCAAACGTTTTTTAGAAAACCTCTTTTTATTAATTAATTTATATTAACAGGTTAGTTAAACATTTTTTAAATGTAAATGAACTGGTACATTTTTTATATTCAGAAGGTAAATTATCAACTGGGGCCATCCATAAATTATGTCATCTGAAAATAAGGGGGGGGGGGGGGGTTGTCATATGATAATATGTAATAAATGCAGTATTTTATTATGTTTTGTTTTAGTTTTGGTAGTATGTATTCTCCTTCCCCTCACAGCACTCGTAAACCCTTCTTTCTTTTTATCGTCCTACTCTAATAAACTGGCTCACTATGAATAATAATAATAATAATCTTTATTTGCAGAAAGACAATGTACAATTGCATTGCAAACGTCAACAGAAATAATAAAACATAGGCTACCGAATAAAAAGAGAGATACCCCCCGTCGCAGCAGACCTGCGTACTCAGCGAATTTCCAAATTATTAATATTAATTTTGGCCAGATAAACCAGTAAACCAAATATCATCACATGCCCATAAATAGGGAAATAAATGTCTATTCTCCTTATGATAAAAAATAGGGAAAGAGTATGCAGGTATGCTGCCATGGGGAACACTAAAAGGAGGTTTATAGCTCAAAAATATAAATATATTTCTACCATATGAAGCCTTATACTTCGTTTCTTCAATATCTGTCCATTGCTAAATGAGTTTGCCTATTCCCCATATGATTAACATGGGAAAAGAGGAAGCAGGTTTGCTGCCATGATAAGCATAAAAACTAGATTTCTTTATCATAAATGGATTTATCTCAACTAAATAAAGGTGAATACCAAGTTTCATCCAAAAATATTGGTTAACAAGTGAAATATTAACACATCCTTATTCTACATAATATTAACATTGGAGCCCCAAAATACAATGTACTGTCTTTAGACTTTTGAATATCTCGGTAACCAATGGAGATAGAGCAAAGCTTCAAATACTAAATTGTGTGGTTTTTTTTAGCTAAATACAATGGTCAAAATATAAATTTAAAATTTTTAAAAATTACATATGAAAAATGCAAAAAACCCATTTTTGGGTACAAAACCCCCAAAACTACTTCTTCCGGTAGGTCGATATGTCTGGTTTTCGAACTCATCCGAATAAAATGTAGGATTACACATCTCTGCCAAATTTGGTGTCGATCGGACCATTTTTACGAGAGTTATCGTGTCTAGGGACACACACATATATATATACTATATATATATATATATATATATATATAAATTTAATGACTATTATTTTTGGTATCTGGGCACCTCAAACGAAAAAGTAACATGGTCCCGGGCTTAGGTCTTACCATGAGACCTACGGTAATAGCTTATTCCTCTATGACAGCCTGATCGCTTATTGAGGTCAGCTAAAAACTCTTAACTCAGGAAAAAATTACTTTAAGGTTCATGAACACAAAATATAATGAACAAAACACGAAATGTTTTTTTATTTTAGTGAATACAGAACGCTTATTCACTGTAGCACCCAAAGAAAGTTTAATAATGTGAAATTCTTTTACTTTAAGAAAACTTATAGTTGTTTTTAATATCTTCTACTCTTTGTTTTAGTTAATTTAAAACGTTATCATCATATTTAGTTCTGTATACATTAATTTTGTAGGCCTACAAACGTTTTAGTCAACTAAAATTTTACTGCATATCTTTTATTAATTCATCATGCATGAGTGGTAAAAGTCGGTTTTTAATAAACGTAACAAAAATATAAATTTATTAATAAAGATACCAAGGAATTCATTTGCTCCCATAAATCTTGTATAAACATCCATAAAAGCAAGTTGAATCTAAATAAATAAAGACAAGGTAGTGGTTAAGACATGCTACGCCCTCTATGCACCAGTTGTTATTTTGCACCTATGACATCATCATTCTCATTGCCGGTATTAGTGAATGGTGATGTTATTGTGCAAAAGAACACCTGGTGCATAGAGGTCGTTGTGTGTCTTGACCCCTACCTTCTCTTTATATATTTAGATTCCTTGCATAAAAGTTCTACAGTTAATAAAAGAGCTTTTATTTGTGTGATATTAGTGACAACTAGGTAGCAGTCAATTAAATTTTTTTTTAATTTCGGATATATCTAGTAAAAAAATATTCATGAATAAAACTAATTGTATCTCTTGCGAATAAATACATTTCGTAAAGGAACAATATAGGATTACTCCTAGTTTCTACATAGCAGCTTCTGGTGTGCTGGTTAATCTGCATTTCAATTGTAAACAAATATTGCAAGAATTGCTACTTTGCAAACATGTGGTATTTGGGTCAAGTCTACCAACTGTATCTTATTTCCCCAAAAGCATTTGTGAATTTTTATTCTTCTATTTTTTATTTTTTAA
>CM061531.1:31678662-31719006 GCA_030545055.2 Neoaliturus tenellus | reverse complement strand
TAATTTTTAATGTTTATTGACCTATGTTGTATCATGCATACATCGTTCCAGAGGTCTTTGTATTCGGATGAATATGCCAAAAACAAAAAGGCTATAAGGCTGAATATCAGAAGTTATTTTATTTGATAATTTCAGTAGTAGGGCCCCAGTTTAACTGATTGCCACTTTCAACACGGTAAGGGTTTAAGGTCGGGTTTACAGAATTGCTTGCTACTAAACACCTACATAAAGCCCATGCCTTCAGGGGGACCCTCCAAAAAGTCTTTCGGACAGTTGCTCACACATTTAAGGGGTTTTCTCCAATAATTATGTGAGAATTTTTGTATCTTCGTCGTTTAATTATTAAAATAGATTCAAGACTAAATTTGTAATGTTAAAACTCAATTACAAGTGTGTAAGTATTTTTTCCATAACAAAGGCCAGACTAATATACCTAACATTACAATATTAAATCTAATAGGTACAAAACTAAGAAAAAGATATGTCTTGATTAAGAGCCAAATCCTCAGTGGAATTTTAACAAGTATTTTCCTTCTAAATGAACTTATAGGACTACTATGCAGCTCTGATTCTTTGATAAATGTATTTAACTTATAAAGGTAAATACAAAATAGAACGGAACCTTAAAAATGGACTTAAAATGGACTCTTATTATTCATAATTGATGCATACTTCAAACGATTATTTAAAAATCAACAAATAAAATTAAATTTTAAAAGAGATATTTAATCATTGCTGGTATAACACATGTTTAACTTTGATGACCTCAGTTGTAAACAAATAAAGAGAAAAATTTAACTTTCAGGAATACCGCAGGATTTTAATTTTGTTTAGTTATGTTTCAAACAAAGTCTTTCATAATGACACCGAAATTCCGTGGATTAGTCAAGAAATAAAGAAAATCATCCAAATTCATCTTGCGGTGAATATCCTGGACCACAGTCAACCAACTAACAGATGGGAAAGCTATTCTTTCCTGGTCTTTCCTGACAGTTTCGTGTGAATGTCAATAGTGACTTTTCATATGTTGGTGTGCATAGTGGCGCGTGACTAGCTCATGTTCTTTAATTTATAATAGGTCTACATGTCTCCTGCTTTGGAAATGCCAGTGATGAAGGGTACTTTGCTTCCTTAAGGAACCCGATAAACAGGTATACCTCTTAAAAGTGTTAAAAAATTAAGCCAGAGACCAAAGAGGTTTAGAAGCTAGATATTCAGCGTGTTGTAAAAAGTGAGGATTATTATAAAAGAGTTGAAAATATGCTTTAAGAAGGTACTTATTTTAAATGTGATCAAACCCCATCATAAAAACATATAAGACTAGTCAAAGATCACAAAAGAACTGCAAGACTTTACTTCATGACCAAAAACTCTATGGTCAATTGATTGCATCAAACCAACAAATGCCGAGAATCTATGGCTTACCCCAGTTTCATAAACGAGGGAAGAAAATGAGACTTATTGTTTTAAACACAGATTATCCTACATATCGTATTACTAAACAGTTAGTAAACCAATTTACATCACTTGAAAAATATCCTACAAAGTAAAAATAGAGAAGAGTTTATCACCAAAACAAAAACATATTGAAATGACAGAAAATTAATATTTGATTTCCTTTGATGTAAGATCCCTTTATCCAAAATTTCCAATACAACAACTGTTATGATGAACAAAAACTGGCTAGTATGTTTAAAAATAAATAAAGATTTAATTGCTGAATATCTAATATTAGTGAACCTATGTATGTCTCAAAATAGTTTCTTATTTAATGGTACATTTTCTAAACAAACAAATGTAACTGCAATGGGAAATCCTCTATCATGTCTAATTGCATATTTATTCATGAATGATTTAGACATGTCCTTAACTGGATCTTAAAGCTTCTTTCCTCGAAAAGGAAAAGATATATTATGTGGATGATGTGCTTGCCATTTTTCATAAAGACCAAATCCACAAGAAAAATCTAAAATAAACTCAAAATATAGTTCCATTAAATGAAACCGAAGAAAACAACTTCCACTTTTTTTTAAATATGATGAAAACAAGCAATTTTGGAACGTTTTCTTAGAGATATACAGCGAACATCAGGCTTTATGGGATATAAAAAGCAATACGATTGCGAAAGAAATGCACGAAGAGAAGGTTAAAACGTTATGACTGAGAAGTACAAGGAGCTTTTCCAATCTGTGACGAAACTTATTTTAACAAGATTGAAAATTTGGGAGCATCGTAGCTAAACTATTTTCAACATCCATTATGCCACTGATAATACGCCCAAAATGATAGGAAACTCTGAAAGTATGTTGGAAACACCCAACATGTGTGGAAAATACCCAACATGTGTTTGAATGTTGGATCCGACGATAGGTCAAGTTCAGCAAACATGTTCGATGCTATATGGGGGGATATAGACCTGTTTAATGCGATCTGTATCAGTTTAAATGTATTGTATCTCAAATTCTAAGAAATTAAAAACGTAGTTATCAAAGAGATAAATGAAATCATGTGGACTAAATAGCCAAACAGTTTTTCTAAACAATTCCACAACTTTTTTAATTTCTTTTCTAAATAACTTTTTGGAAATTAGTAATAACAGTTTTACAAGAGAGCTAATAAAATTTTTCAACCACATCACCTTTAGAACAAAGATGATTAAACAAGAGTAGAGAGATTATCAGCTTGTAGTCAGCAAGTGTTCAGTTTTTAATGAGTTATTTTAAAAAGAAGAAGAATACAAACATAATAATATGGATAGTTAAAAAATAAGGAAGAATAAACAATAAATAATAATGAGACACTCAAATATACTGGCCATTGGAGAAAATTCCAACAGTTGATTATAATATAAATAATAAACATCACTCACATGTTAATTGCTTCTGTTTTTTAGTTTACATTTTGTCTGGTACATAATTTCCGACTTTTTAAATCTTTTTTTTTGTTTTTTCAGAATTTTTGTAAGTTAAATGAATATATGATGTAATTTTTTGAGATTTTATTTCCATTACTTGACAATACAGATTGCAGGCATATAACTTAATTAATTGAGTGACCTTTGTTTAATTTGTAGTACCAGGGGGACCGAGCTCAAGCTCGGTAAAATTGTTACTTTCGCTTTCACACAAAGCTCATTCGCTTCGCTCACTCGCCAAGCCGAAGGTTCTGCACTTTGGCATAATTTTCTTAAACTACAGTATAAAGATGTAACACAATGGTTCATATCTACAGTTATCAGCTGTTTTTTGTTCAATTAATAAAATCTCCATAAGAATTACATGGAGACTTTGAAGGGCTCTAGCGCGAAAACAGGATTTTTCCAGCCATGGGACCAACTCCAATCGATTTCTGGTGGCCAAAACCCCCATATTCAATCAAAAAATCAAAAACCCTTGGAGCGAAAAAATTTGCCCGGATAAACGGAGCTTGTTTTAGAGTATAAGATTTAAAAACCAATTCCATCTGAATGTTTTAATTCTTGATCACTCTTGGTCAATCATTAAAATTTATTTTACATTTTTTAATTTTCCCCTATCTGCGAGAAACCCGCGGGAAATTGATTTTCAAAATGCCTGACATCTGGTATTAAAATACCAAATAAACTTCAAGAAGAGTGTCAGAACTTATCAGCTTGCGGTCAAAAATAAACGAGCAGAAAATGAATTTATGTCTACTAACAGTATTAAGATACCAAAGTTAATTTAAGAAGAAGTTGGTTGAATTTACCAGCTCGTGATGTAACCAGGATATAATGAATAAGTTAAATTGTCTCCCAATAACATTGTAATAACCTACCATATAAAAGACGATTTTGCACATAAGCTTACCTGGATACCGACTGTGTCCTTATTTGATTCTCGACTGTATTTACCAACTTTTGCTAAAATATTTCTACTGTTATTTTGTCTCTAAATAACTGACCTCCAATGTTATATTGAAGTTGATGAAAATTAATTCAATTAAAAATAACTTAGTTGCGTTTTTAGAAGGGGGAAATATGTAATCATAATAAAAATCATTATTTAACTTTCTTATTAAAAGATTAACCGTCTGTTAAAATTGGCTATTTTAGAATTCACTCTGGTATTAAAAGTGAATGTGGACTGCGACTCGGAGAATGCTCTGATTAGTTTTGCATCAGAACTTAATGTAGGACAAGCAACAATACTGATGCTAACTGCAAGGATAATAGAACATTATATGTTAATCAAATAGATAATCAGATAGCGAAAAAAGTTTTAGTGCCCTTATACATTTTAAATAACAGAGCATTTTACAATTTAGAATCTTCAATCGGCTCAAAACAAATGCATGTTGATCGTTTAGCTGATAAATTTGGTATTATTACACACAATTTTTTTGAAACAATAAAAATATTTGAATGTGGAATGAATGCAATGCTGAATGCAAAGATTGCATTGAAAGAGTAATTCAGAAAGATAAATAAATAAAAGTATTGTTAGAAATGGCAATAGTCTTTTTATAACCAATATTATAGTATTAGCTGTCTACCCGTCCTTCGTGTGGGATGTTTTTTTTATATATTTTTTTATTATTTTACATTAAACTTTATTTCAAAACACGATATAAACTTGGAAACATACAACACAAAGAAATTTTGGTTACAGCGGGAACTTTTACTAGGTCCATGTACATTGAATTTAGCCTTGATGAGTTTAAATTTCTTGTTAACACAATCAAACAGGATTTTAAGAACTTCTGAATCCTGCGGCACCAGGACGTGCCTGCCTCCTGCACTGTGTCGTTTATCTGCATGGGCACCATGACTCCCTCATCCTCGTCTGTTCTTGTTAACACAAACAGGATTTTAAGAATGTCTGAACCCTCAGAACCCTCTGAATCCTGCGGCACCAGGACGTGCCTGCCTCCTGCACTGTGTTGTTTATCTGCGTGGGCACCATGACTCCCTCATCCTCGTCTGTTCTTGTTAACACAAACAGGATTTTAAGAATGTCTGAACCCTCAGAACCCTCTGAATCCTGCGGCACCAGGACGTGCCTGCCTCCTGCACTGTGTCGTTTATCTGCGTGGGCACCATGACTCCCTCATCCTCGTCTGTTCTTGTTAACACAAACAGGATTTTAAGAATGTCTGAACCCTCAGAACCCTCTGAATCCTGCGGCACCAGGACGTGCCTGCCTCCTGCACTGTGTCGTTTATCTGCGTGGGCACCATGACTCCCTCATCCTCGTCTGTTCTTGTTAACACAAACAGGATTTTAAGAATGTCTGAACCCTCAGAACCCTCTGAATCCTGCGGCACCAGGACGTGCCTGCCTCCTGCACTGTGTCGTTTATCTGCGTGGGCACCATGACTCCCTCATCCTCGTCTGTTCTTGTTAACACAAACAGGATTTTAAGAATGTCTGAACCCTCAGAACCCTCTGAATCCTGCGGCACCAGGACGTGCCTGCCTCCTGCACTGTGTCGTTTATCTGCGTGGGCACCATGACTCCCTCATCCTCGTCTGTTCTTGTTAACACAAACAGGATTTTAAGAATGTCTGAACCCTCAGAACCCTCTGAATCCTGCGGCACCAGGACGTGCCTGCCTCCTGCACTGTGTCGTTTATCTGCGTGGGCACCATGACTCCCTCATCCTCGTCTGTTCTTGTTAACACAAACAGGATTTTAAGAATGTCTGAACCCTCAGAACCCTCTGAATCCTGCGGCACCAAGACGTGCCTGCCTCCTGCACTGTTTCTCTGGGTAGGAACCATGACTCTCTCATCCTCGTCTGTAATGACCACACGATGTTCTCGCTGACGTGCTCGGTTAAGTTCTAGCTGCAGTTCTCGTTCACGTTCTTTCTGGAGTTCTCGTTAACGCTCTCACGTACTTCACGTTCCGCCTCTTTAATAGCTTCTTGGACTTCTTTTGGGGAAGGCATATAGTATTCTCATGACTCCCTCATCCTCGTCTGTAATGACCACACGATTTTCTCGCTGACGTGCTCGGTCAAGTTCTAGCTGCAGTTCTCGTTCACGTTCTCTCTGAAGTTCTCGTTCACGCTCTCTCTCACGTAGTTCACGTTCCGCCTCTATAATTGCTTCTTGGACTTTGGCTTTGCGGTAAGTTTTTCTGATGAAAGTCACATGTTTTGGTGGCACAAGCAAGTTTTTAATTTAATCACAGGGAAAAACTTTACTCCTTAAAACAATTCGTGAATGGTAGGCAGTCTTTTTAACTCAGGATGTAGTTTGTGAATTATCGGATTTTTTTTACATATTGAGGACAAAGTTATTTTGAAGGAACAAGAAAAGACACTATTCTTGACCTTAGCCGTTATTACTTCCTGTCCTTAATAAATGTACACTGTAAAGTTATTTTAAACTAATTTGTTGTTTAAAATAAGTTATTTTATACATATATATTATTGGTTTCAACTTTTAAGAATATATGAACTTATTGAACTTATGAATATATGACTTAAATAATAATAATGATAATGAAACATGAAACACGGTAACTCTATTTGAGAAACTTATAATTAAATTTAAAATGAGAACTAAAATTAGATGGCAGGGATAACAAAGGGATATTTAAGAGTTAATGAACAAAAATCGTTATGTAACTAAACGCATTTGTAACTTTAGTATTTCTATTCTGAACAAGAAATCAATGCACTGTACTAACTCTATTTTGGCTAGTGACAGGTTTTATGGTTGACGAATGAGTCTGTATTTCAGAATGTAAGTGCTGCAATCTATGGTGAACACGACAAACTGTCTGATCCAGCTGGTTAAAAAGTACGAAAAAATCGAACTAAATATTCTTACAAGACGAACATTGGGTTTCTCTTTTACTATAAGACGCGCGATTCCGACTGTATTTTTTACGTTAAAGTGTCTGCATAAAATCAGAGATGGGGCTAATATTAAGTTAAACAAAATCTAGGAACGATAAACAGTGTAAAGATCCCTAAAGATCTCTCTTCTTTTTTTACACCAACATGTTGTGTGAGTTGGTATTACTTAAGTTTGAACTTTTAGAGATTTTCCATTGAGAAGTCTTTGATGTAAAATTCAAATATAACTTTACTCAATACTGCAATTCCTTAAAACGAGAATTAAAAAAATTTACGACTCTCCTTAATTATTTCTTTTAGAACATCACTAAAAGATTAAATCCAGTGGCTCATTTCATCGTCAATAAAATCCTCTGTTGTTTTCATGCTCATCAAGGCGTGTAGATGCTATTTCAAAACTAGAGTCAAAGGGAAATAACGTTTGCCAAAGAATCAAGGAAATCCCAAACAGCCAGCCTTGCGCTTCATTTTGGCAGCGATCTCGCACAAAACTCTCACTGGAATTCCCGACGATTGAGTTTTGTTTACATTCTTTTTTAAACCCGTAATGATTTCGTACTTGACCTGCAAGGTTGACTCATGGGATAACGTTGTGACTCTGCAGCTGATATCGTGAGCGGCGAACACACGGGTTCACAGATTTCTTCGCCAAAAATAAAACAAAAAACATTTTTCAACTTACTGTCAAAGGCTCGAGATAGTACGTTATTATAGTTTTTAACAAAACTATTGTACTTATCAAAATAGAAAAAATAATACGAAAGAATTGCCACTATGTAATATTATTGTTGCAAACCAGTTTCTTGTTTTTTGTTTTGCAAACATTTTAAGTGATGTTCAGTAATGTGAAGAATGATTTCTACCTCATAGTTAAGATAGGATTCTACCTTTATGTGTTGCAAATAGGAAACTCTAAAAACTGCAAGTTTATTTATAAAATTGAAAATAATGATACTACTTTTCACTTTTCATGACTTTTATCTTCTCCGGCGCAATTCCAATGTGATGACGAAGATCATCTAATATACAGTCAAATCGGATGAATTCCCAAATTGTTTAAAATCAGGAAAGGGTTTAAAACAATGCCCTACATGCCTACTTGCTCTGTTGAGAAGTATTTGAGGGTGATGAGAAGGTATTTTCAGCGACCCTCAATCAGAAGCCCAAATTAAAGCAGATAACAATACCGCTTGTGATGGGTGATTTGTGGCTCGTGATTATTCACCCTAGATTAGAGACTCTCACGTTCCCTCTTTATCTCTATCCGCTCTCTCATTAGTCTCTAACCTTAAGCGGAATTTATACATTCATTTATCTGAAATTGTTGTTAAATTTATAAATGCATTTATGCTGTGCATGATCAACCAACTCGAAAATAACCCATAAAAATACAATAAATGATATGTAAAATTTTTCTTTTGATAGTGGCTTATCTACATAATAAAATACCACTATACTGTGACACTCGGTAACAAAAATTATTTAATGAGATTTTGAAATTGTCCATCGCATTAACATAAATATTATACATATTACGTTTTACCCTCAGCTTGATGCATTCAACTATAACAATGAGCGAACTAGCTCGCTCCGCACCCTCAGCAATCTGCTCATGAGCTCATTCGCTTCGTTCACTCGCCAGCACATATCGTAAAATACCGATAAAAAGCATCTCTGTTGAAAAAGTTTAAGTACTAATTTATTTTTTCAATTAAGAATAACATGGTAGCTTGTAAATCCAGTGGGGTAATGCCTTGAAATAAATAAACCTTTGTCAATGTCTGGTATTTTTTTATTTTTCTTGCAACATTTCACCTTAATATGTCCAGTGGTTTTTGCGGAAGCATAAAAGACAAAAACAGTTTCTCTTCCCACTGGTATGAAAGTGCAGAGATAGATTCATAGGCAACCCTGGATACATTTATTTTGTTTTCTGTGGTATTTCCAAGATACCCGAATAATATTAATGCATTAATTGAATTATTTAGTGTATTATAGTAGTTCCTGTTTATATTTATTACAGTGTTGCCGATGTAGGAGATCGGTCTGATTTTTCTTCCTTCGTATATTATAAAGAAGTTTCAAATTAAATTCCAAGAGGTAAACATTTTCTGGAATAAAATTTTGTACCCTTCAATAGCACTCTCTAGCAAATAGTTTGGTAATTGCTTTTATAACATTCTAATTGAAGTAGAACTACGTTTTACTTTTTCCCTACCATTCGGAAGGACTATCTTGGGTCAGGCATAACACAGCGTTAATTTAATATTGCTGCGTTTTTGTCATAATCAAGACAGGCCAAATTTTATTGCAGTTTAAACTTTTTAAAATATAGTTTAATTTTTTTAGAAAATAATAGGGTAGGTTTAATTACTTGGGTTGCCTTTATAGAATGCTTTAAATTCTTCACCATGAAATCGATAAAATAAATATCATATGAAAACCATTTCACAACTTTAAAACATATACTTTTACCTAGACGATTGATAAGTTAAACAAAACACAGTAAAAACTATTAAAAAGTAACCAACTGGTAAGAATAATATAGTTTTTATAACTGTAAATAAATCACTCTTATATGAATTCACTGATTAAAAAGGTGGAAGTATGCTTGGATAGTTATTTTCTAATTCCTAATTAAATCCTTAGATACTTTACTTTTACTAACTTAATTTTCTCTTGAAAAGAGTAGGATGTAGAACTGGGCTGTATTCCAAGTACCAATGTGATTTCAAACTACACTAGAGGAATCTATCTATTATTAATTAGAGCGTTGCAATATATCGTGCTAGATCTACAAGACTAATATAGTTTCTAATTACAAGAACTTTCTAGAAAATACGTCGTAAATAAGATAAGCTCCAAATACACAATATATTACTAAGAAAACTAAATTTATATTACATTTTAAAATGTGAAGGATCAGTATATTTACTATGGTTGTGTAAAAATTTAGGATTGAAAATTCGTCAAAATAACATAGACAAATTTAAAACACTCTCCAAGGTCACTGATACAATAGATTGCAAAAATAAGATATATTTCCATATTATAATATTATTTCAGCCAGTAAATGCAACTACTCTTTATGAGTTTTAAGACAACTACTTAAAATATTTTAATGTTATAATAGGCCTCCAAGAAAAGCTATTTAAACTTTAATCAATAAAACAAATATTTAGGTCAAATGAAATAAAGTATGTAGTTTGTAACATACATACCTCACGTTTTATTACAGACCGTTTAGATGCAAAATATATCTTGCTTTTCGCTAGGCTTTTGAGTGTAAAAAAGTGTAGGAATTTTAGTGTAAAAAGTCTGTGACTGTAAAAAGTTCTGTGGTTGATAAAAAATATAAATTTAACCAGTAATTAAAAAAATTTAAACAAAGCAATATCTTAATTTTAACATGAAATACAAACCTAGTTTTATATATATATATATATATATATATATATAAAATATGTTTATATATATATATATATAATATGTAGTGTTAGTAAATAATGATGTACAAAATTTGTTAATTCGCCTGATGAATGACATGACACGTAAAATATATCTAGGGATTTTTTCCAATGATTATTCAACGAATAAAACAATATTTTATAAAAATCAAATGTAAGGCCGTATTCCGCGAAGGAGTATTCGCCGTCCATATACAATCTCATAAGTTGGACTAATTTATGTAACTAAATTATGCAGTATATATAAAACTTGAAAAAATTGATGCACGGTTTTAAATAAAAGATTAAACTATCAAAAAATATTTTGTAATTTTGTGTAACTGTTTTTTTTTTCATATCAAGACATGTGTCAAACTTTAGATTAACATATTTACTCCATTGCAGAATCAAACATTTATTTTGTAATTATTTTTCTCGGTAATGGGTCAAACTTATAAATGCATTAAATTTTTCATTTTCATAGAAATTTCAACCCCGATGGGAGTTAAAACTGAAAAATACAAAATTTACCTGGTGTTGTACATGTGTATCTGGCGGGGGCGGCATAGTCGGCGACTAGCCCCAGCTTTCCCCGTCACACACACTCACACACATAACACACACACAGTCACGGCACAGCGTCGCGGCGCGGCGGCGGCACTGGTGGCGAGCGTCGCGTCTACTGAGCGCTCTACCGCCCCGCCGCCCCCGCCGCCACCCCCGACCACCGCGCCGCGCCGCCTCCGAGACCCGGCGACCGCCGTCGAAACGGTAAAAAACGTAAATTAACCGGCGAATTTATATTGGGGTACCGCGCGTAATAAACAGGATAATTTACATTACCTGGAGGCCGTAAAATAGCGCGTGGAGTGGCCGTAAATTATTTTACCGGGCTCATTGAAGTTTACGTTGTGTAAAATGAAAACGGGCAAATACTTCACGGGTACTTACCGCACTGGTTATGGGGGTTGTGTGAGGTCAGGCTGTCCAGTCGGCTTCCTAGCACTTAGTGCTCGTACTGGGAAGGAGGTTGCCAGTTGAAAGGTTTTGTTAGGGAGATCCAGTGAGTAGCTCTGTGTTGAATAACGATTGTTCTATGGTGGTTTAATAATACCACGTACTCAGCGAATTTCCAATGGGATTTAAGATTTTGTATTTCCCATACACACCATAGGAATGAGTGTGTAGTTTTGCTTCCATGGGGTGTAATAAAATGTAGTTTAATCCCTAATTAGTGATGGTAAATATCTAATGTATCAATATGTGGCATTTTAAAATTTCCCTATAACTATGATGGGGGTCAGTGAATAGGTTTGTGCCATGAGGGTAATATAAGCAAATATAAGTAAAACCTATTTAGCGAAGGTAAAAAAGGTTAAATTTTCGCAATACGATACTACTTAAACTTTTTGAGAATCGTAAATTATTGTCTTAATAAATATATGCTCTAATTAAGAAGGTTAAAGTATGCTCGAATCCCAATTAAAAAATCCTTAGATTCTTTACTTTTACTGCTTTCCATGATAAAGAGTGGGAGGTAGTATTGGATTGCAGTCCAAATGCAAATGCGATTTCAAACTACACAAGAGGAATCTATCTATTATTGATTATAGTTTTGCAATAAACCGTGCTAGATTTACAATACTAAATCTAGTTTCTAATTTGATGACTTTTCCAGGATATAAATTACGTAATAAGCCCCGAATACACAAAATATATTTAAGAACAACTAAACGTTATATCATAGAAAAGTGACGGATCAGTAAATTTCTTATAGCTGAATAAATAATGTAGGAAAAAAATCGTTACAAAACACATATTAATCCATACCGCTCAAGTTACTTGATTAATTTCATCAAATAGGCGAGATAAGGGGTTTTGTTTATTTTCCATAAGAATGAAATGGGAAACATGGATTTTCTCCTTAACCAGTTATGCTTAGTTAAAAATTAAAGTATTGTTTGTATTGTATTTAGAGTTATTTTCATTTGTCTTCAGTTAAAATTTTGGAAATTCAAAAATCAAGAACAAAAATGGAAAAAACCCTATTTCGACTCTTAACCCATTTTCGCTAACTTATGCAAAAACCTGATTTGACACCACCATACAAAATTTTACCAAAATCGGAAGTTCCACAAAAAACGAGTTTTTGGCTTTTGGTGACACAAAACGAACAAGTATCGTAATCCAGGAACTAGGTCTTACTAGAAATTCCCTAAAATTAATAAAAATCCCGCGGTAAGTTGACGCGGTGCCGCAGCTCGCAGCTCGCAGCGTTGTATCGTTGTGTCGTGTGTATCGTCATTGTTGACCAGCGGCCAACTCCCTCCAACGCCCTGGCGCGCGTCCGCACTTGTTGATATCTCTCTGATTAATGTCCGCCATTGTTCATCAACCCTGGTTTTGTCCACAGTTAGTGTTACACTCCGCATTCCACCTCTCCCACGACAAGGTCGCATTCTTGGAAGCTCCAGCCACGATTCCGCGGCTATTTCCAACTACTTGTTGATGTTTCTGCGGTAGTCAGACATGACTTTTAGAAATGAATTAGTTTTAATGTTTATTGAATAAATGCGCAAGAAAAATGTAGGCAGTAAAAAGTGTTGATGTTTGTTAATTTTTCCCACTTTAATACATGGAGTGTCTATTGTGTGAAACAAATTGTGTGTTTTACCTTTTTCCTCAAAGTGGTAGACTTTATTGCTTGAACATTGTATTTATGTGTATTTGGGCACCAAAATAAGTTCAGTAACTAAACCCAGAAAATTCATTTTCCTGTACAAAAACAGGTTTGGAAATTGAATAAATTTTTGGAATTCTTATGGGTTGTCAGATTGGTATTGAAACAACAACGAAATTTAACAAAAATTAAAATAGATCACTAAATGTTTGCGCATGGGTTTTCAAACTGCTGTGGACTAGGAAAATGGATAGTTGGTTGTTGGTGTAAATTTAATAACCGGTTTACTGTGATACTATAACAAATTTAATGCAGAATGATACGGATATTAAACCCCCTGTTTAAAAAAAGACGATATTTAAAAGTTTTTTACCTCCAGTACAGATACCAAGCTTATTGCAAAAGTGATTTTTATAAGGAGAAATTTTTATTAAAATAGGAATGCTACATCAAACCAAAATGGGCCAACAAAGATGTAGATTTTCTTTGTAATTTGTTTCTTTAAATTCTGTAATGCCATGTAAATTTAAGATAAAGAGGATTTAGCCCGTTATAAATAGTAACGTGGTGGCCCGTGCGCAAATTGCGCATTTTATGCGATTCTGTATGAGAGAAACTAACCTAAATCTTGGTTATGAAGTGACAGAGATCTATTTTTGTTTACAATCTGACTTAAAAAACGTCTAAAAGTAATCAGCTGTTAAGTTACAATTCACATAAACATCGTACAATGAAAATTGGTCGACATTTTAAAACACCCTCTAGAAATAAATCAAAGGCGAGGGGGGTGAAGCCCGAAACGATGTGACCTTTGTAATTACAATTCGCATAAGCGCTATATCATAAGCTTTACAATGACACCTCAATCTTAAAAATCGGTTCAGTAGGTCGAGAGAAAAAGGGACGCAACAGACGAATCCCTTATAGAAATAAGAAAATAGTGTAATAGCTAATTCACTACAAATGGCGCCTACTAACTCATACATTACTAGAAAAAATAACAGCAACAGTGAGAGCTGCATAGCTCATTAGGACCGGGAAGTTGTAATTAATAATTGATTTTTTCGGTTGACTTGTCTTTACGATTTTTTTATGGACTATCTACATCCAACATCTGTGAATTTATTCTAAATTTTATAGGAGTTTTTAGGCAAAGGCTCTAAGACAAATCGGCATAAGGACCATTACTCAATTCTAGCTACTTTGGACCTAAAATAACAACCACCAAATCTCAACATATTTAACATCAACATATAACTATCGCATTGGGAAATTGAAGAATTATTGATGAAGATTGATTGATGAAACACCAATATGGTGTAATCTGATTTTTAACAACAATTTAATTTTCATTCAAAGTAACTCGGTAAATTATTATGTAGCAAGGTTTGATCACCAGGTACTCTTGACAAATGCAGCGCATTGCGCTGCACGGGCTCCCTAGTCTATACTTATTTAGTACGCTAAGGGTTTTTTTTTGTCTTGAGAACTCCTCCTACAATTTTCAACCGATTTTCAAGTTGTTGGTGTCGTTGGATTTTTGGTGGAGTTTGGATGGTGTCTTGGTCTTTAGTTGTTTCCGCCAAAAACTGATGAGAATCGGACTGAAAATAAAGGCACTATTCACCATTGAAATCTAAAAATTTCCCATTTAAATAACATTGGGATTAAATAAAGCGTTTTAAACATCTGTTAATAATCAGCTGTAAATACGTGTAGTTTTGGTTATTCCCAATATTGGATTGGTCGGATGTAATTGATTTAGAGCTAAAATTAACTTTTGTATTGTATTAAAATAAATTGCTCGATTTTGAGCAACACGTATACTAGTACTTATTTAATACGCTAAGGGTTTTTTGTCTTGAGAACTCCTCCTACAATTTTTAACGGATTTTCAAGTTTTTGGTGTCGTTGGATAGGGCTTGGTCTGTAGTTTTTTCCGCCAGAAACTGGTGAGAATCGGACTGAAAATAAAGGCACTATCCACCATTGAAATCTCAAAATTTCCCATTAAAATAACATTGGGATTGAATAAAGCATTTTAAACATCTATTAATAATCAGCTGTAAATACGTGTAGTTATTGCTGGTGATTACAGATATTCACATTATTGGATTGGTCGGATGTCATTGATTTAGAGCTAAAGTAACATTTGTACTGTATAAAAATAAATTGCTCGATTTCGAGCAGCACGTATACTAGTTTTATTCAAAGACACTTTTTTTGCTGTAAGTTAATTAATTAAAAAATATACTTCCAATTTAGACAAGTTTTTTTCAGTATTCACTGGAATCCAATTGTTTTCTAATTGTGATGAAATATTAAATTTCCTCTTTAGGACCACATTCAGTCAGAAATAAACAAGAGAGAAGATTTGAAAAGGATGAATTTTCATCCGATTTGAGTTGAAATTAAGCTACTGAATTCAATAAGTGCATTTTAAAATAAAAAAATCAACCTTAATCTATGCTAGTGAGAACTTAACAATTTTATATTTACTTCGTCATGTAAATAATCAGCCTGATAGTTAAATATTTTTTATCTTTAACTAACGATATATTTTCAGAATAACTTGTTTTACACACTGGTTGTTTCAGCAGTTTGAACTTTGCCACGAGTGTTCGAAGTAAGGTGGAAACATAAAGATTATATAGCGAATTCTCTGTAGTTTAGGTAGTAGTTTATACATCTTCAGGTCAATAACCTCAAAAGTTTTATAAAGTTGTCGAATATCTAGTGTACTTGGTAAATACGATATTTGATTGTCTAAAGGAAATTCTGTGGAAACTTTCGAAGCTACTGAGATTGTATTTTCTGACAATCAAGGAAAAACTGGACTGTTTTTATTTGAATTATTTGTAGTATGATTATACAGACATAATTCGGGGAGAGCACAGTTTTGCGAAATATGCCTAAAATTTATTCCAGTTTTTTACTCAGCCTATTAAAAAAATCTTATTCTGTAGTACTCTAAAGCAAGTACTGTTTGTACGTGTAAAATTTTAATTCTGTCCAAAGATTTTTTTGTTGTTGTCTTCATATGTGATTTTTGGCCACCAAAATTAATGGGATCTGGTCCCAGGACTGGAAAAATGCGGTTTCCGAACTACAGACATTCAAAATTACTATGTTACTGTTATGGAAATTTCAAAGTAGCCACTCTATTGAACTAAAATCATCTGATAACTGTTGACATTGTCACACTTCCAACATGTGGTTCATAGGTGCAGCAACTCAGGACCTGGAGAGTGAGCGAAGCGAACGAGCTCTTCTCACATGTCTACCGAGCAAGAGCTCGGTCCCTCGATACTAAAACATAAACATCATGATAATATTTGTTATTTTGTAATGTTTAAATTGGATTAATTGAATTTTTTGTTTTGTTGGAAAAATTACCCTGGATTAATTTCTCGAGTAAAAATGATACTTTTAGAAAAACAACTTGATCTTTGTAGGGTCATAAAATAATTAGTTTAACATAAATAAGTCCATTTTGACACACAAAAATAAAAAGAGGGGGAAACTCACCCCGAGGTCCATATTTTCAGTGCTTGGAGAAGACACTGCCGGTGACGCCATCAAGCCCTGGATTGATGGACACCAAGGAACCGCCGCCACATGGGACCACAGTAGTGATTGTCTTTCTGGTCGAAGGATGTCCTCACTCACGTTCACGCACACGGAAATCTTGCTATGATCGCACGTGAAGCAAAGTTCAGAATAGGCCTACCGATAATCTTGAAGTACGCGATCGCGGAAGCCCGGTCCAAAATTGCACTTCACACTGCTGCAAAACACTTTACAAAGGAATTATTTTAATGTATGGAAGAGCGTCATATCTGTCGCTGTCAGCTGGATCAAGGCTGCAGTGGTTTGAATTTGAATTCTAAAATGATTTTGTCTTACTTTATAATCGTTAAATACTTAACATAATTGTTTTGGATATTACAGTAAATAATTTATTCATTGCCCATACTCGAGTGTCGGTCATTGACATCTTCTCGCTCAGCATACTTTACACGCGTCAAAGCACAAAACTGGTTAAACAACACATATTATTTAGATATTTAACAATATTTAAGTATTTATGACCAAATATTACACACAATAAATTATCATGGCATTTAATTATATTTGAAGAAAATTTTACAATACAATGTTTTACAACACACATTGTAGTATGCTACATCAATTTTAAACATTATTTTCATTAAATTTTAATAAATATTCAACATTATTAATTTTTAAACATTTATTTTTGTAAATGTCAATATTTAAATTGATTTTTAATAGTCCTAAAATAATTTCCTATCAAACCAATGGGCTGGGAACACATACATTAAAAAAATTATAGGCTTATATGTATATCTACGTTCATGAACCACAGTAAATAAATATATTTAGGTAAAGAAAGCCTCGAAGAGTAAAAACATTTGATACTCTTCTTCCATTGATAATACAAGTACAATTATCACTGAAGTCATTCTTAATAACAAAATTCACTACACAAACTAATTACTTTTCTCAGTCTCAACTGCAAACCATTCCGTGCAATTGAAGTAAAACAGCAACTAGCTTGGACCGATAGCGATCGGTAAGTCCCGACCAAAGTTGAACAATCGGCGAAACTCATCAGCCAACTATCGAATAGGTTAAAACTTTCAAAACAAGAAAACCATTCGAGTAAACCGACATCGGGATTGTCGGTGGAGTGCAGCATAGAATGATGGAAATCATTAAAGGGAGCGCGGCGCGGGAGCGGGCGGTATCGAATGAATGAACCAGACGGAGCTGGCGCCGCCAACTATTGAGAAAAGTTTTTAACTTTTCTTGTTGAGAGTTTGAGCTGATATTTCATAATGTGCTCGGCAGGAAGCGAGAACGCTCCAGTTGTGCCACCGCCACCGCACCGAGTCTTACCCACTACATCTTATGTTGCCCTGCATTCATGTTTTACTGCTTGTTTTCAGGTGCAACCAAAACATTTAGCTAATTCACTGGCTCTAAAACTTTGTTATAGAAGTACCAAGTTCTTTATTTTTCTTTGAACTGCAGGGAAAAGAAAGTTGAGCAAAAGGTGTATGCGATTGCTTCATCTTGTGTCAGATGATTGCATTGACAAATTATATTATTAGCACGAAGATTACATCCGCTCCTTAATATTTTACAATGGTGAATGATTTTATACAATACAACAAACTATTTAAAAGTTAAATTCTCAAAGAAGGTATTAATTTTAAAATGAGATAAATAGGTTAATCATTTATATTATATTTTTTGAACAGAGGAACGTAACGTGAAAGTGCAATTAAGGCAAATTAAAATAAAAAGTATTTATTTTTCCCAGTAAATTTCTAAAGGCATTGTTTGGAAATCAATACGTTTCTTATAAAGGTTGTTATCATCCATATCCAATTACACAATAGGCAAGCATGATTATTTTCCAAAAGTTTTCTCAGCTCGTGTGCATCTCTTAGGAGAAGTCCGCGCAGACAATATTAGAAAGGTGTCCTGTAGATGAGCAGAGGTCCATTAAAATTCATATTGGCTCCCAGGACTACGACCTACAAGCTTTCAAAGTGTCCATGGCAATTTTATGGAATATGGGTAATTGATTAAATCATCACACATCTGTTACAGTTCAGGAAGAACAGATGTTTAATTTATAAAAATATTTTTAACGAATTGTACAGACCGCATCAGCTGAAATTTCGATCGAATTTTGAACAGGGGCGACCTCTATTTTACTGATTAATTATTCAACTCAGAGAACTGCATAGTGTGTAACAATCATTGGAAAATTCAAGAGGAAGATGATCTTGATAAAACCATCCGAAACTAAACGTACAATATGACTATCTCAGTAAAGGTATTTCACAGTAATTTGTATTCTAGCGAAATTAATGGACCTTCTAAGGAATTTTGGAGTTTGAGGAGAAGTAGTTCAGAAAATCGTCTCCCAGAACAGATAAAAAAGGACAATTTTAATCGTCCCCATTGAAATGGCCTCGGCCGCCGCGCCGCGCCGTGGGGTCGTCGTATCGGCGACTGACGCCTTCAACGACCCCATCCGAGTGTTTAAGGTAGCCGAACGCGATGGCAGCGCCGATAGAGTAATTAAAGGCTGCCCTCGACCCTCCGCGGCGACTCATTAGCTGCCGATCGGGCGTTAGGTACAGGACGTGGACGTAGACGTAGAGCTCTCGAGCCGACAGTTCCCACACCTCCTTGGGCGGAGGTGCATCCGGCGGCGGCGGTGGAGGCAGCTGCTGGAGCGGAGACCGGGTGGAAATTCACGAGGACTTTCATTATTGCAAGATAAATGGTTGAGAATTCATCAATTTGCAAAAGAATGCTGCAAACTTCCTGAAAAAGTTGAATCAAACATAAATACAGTGGAACTTGTTTATCTCCAAAATGTGATTCCTGAAAAAAAAACTCGTAAACAAGTTTGTAAAAGATAAAAAAAACGTGTTTGACCTCAGATTATACAGTTTTGTTAGATAATTTCTTTCTTGACGTAATATCACAAAGATTAGCACATAGTGAATATTTAATTAAAATAGGTTACACTATTCTCAGGCGTAAAAGTCTAATATCCTATGATAAAGTTTCACATATCAGAACCCTCTTAGCGGCCCTTATAAATTATGCATTGAAGTATCATAAATCTATTTTTACGAGAAAATGAAGATAATTTCTTTAATTATTTAAAAAGGTTGGAAAAAACTCTTTTTGTCTCATTTTTTCCTCAGCCAAATAGACTATTGATCTGTGCGAGGATCGTATTAGACGAAGTAAAGGGGTGAGACGATACAGTAAAAGGTGGATGGTACTGATTAAATTCACTGGCAGAACGCGGATTCAAACTTACGACATGCTTACCATGGTCCCGAAGTCCGGCGAGCTAACCACTACGCCCCCAATTCGCCCAAAAAATTAAAGTGTGGCTACTAAGGCGTGAATACTAGATTGCAATTAGGTCACGATTTATCAGGATCACGTTTAACACTCCAAGGTCCAGGAAGTTATAAACAAAAAACGTCAAATCTAAATGGACAAACTGTCTAATCAAACAAATTTCCATGAATATCGTTGAAAGTTGAGTGGAATTCAGGTAAACTTTCCATTCCCATGTTGCAACTGTCTCAGCAGGAGTCGATTTATCGATATTAAACAGCTTACAAGCAATGATCAGCCCAACCTATCATACGGCGGTGTAACTCATACGATACACGATCGAGGACTAGATCGGTGAGCCAATTTACTAGGTGTAGATGCTATTGATGGAATAACCGGGGTGGCCATAAATCCTCAATAATTCCATTAGAAGCCATTGAAGTGCAGCCGCAGTAATGAAGACGATGTACCGTACCGACCGACCAGAGAGGCCGCTGCCGCTACCAGGCTCGTGTGTCGAGCGCGGCGATCACTATCGGCCGGGATTGAATGTCGGAGACCACTGGGAAACTAATTATTTCCAGGATCAGTGGAGTTGAGCAATACTATGGATCGAGTGGAATAAATGTGGTCCCCCCACGAGGTTAAACTACTTATAGAGTGCTACAGAGATAAGATGTTTGTTATTTCTTTATTGCCATCGTTTTACACAAAATCACCCCTTTTCCTTGATAACCTGTTCTTCATTTTACACTTTCTCATCTGTTTTTACCATTATACCCACAATTAATAGTCCACTTTTTATTTCGTTTTCGATTGTAAAAGCTTGATCCATAAAATCTAAGAGGTTGAAAAAATCAGATATTTTACAATTGTAACATGATATTTTTTAAGCTTGTTTCAACCAATAAGAATAACTAAAAATGGTACAGAAGAAGCGAGGGTGAAGTGTAGGATGGTTTCTATGGAAATGGGGGGAATGTGGGTAAAATGATGGCATTCAAAAAAGGAACACATAACGTGTTATCACGTGTTTATCACTGTGAGTGGTTAAACCCCGATGGGCTTCTCTGTTTATTTATTTTTTTCAATTTTCACTGATACTTATACCATACGGATTACTCATGGGAGTCCTACATCATTCAGCATACAGTTTTTTTTTGTTTTTTTTACCGGATTTGGTACTACGAATAGCCAGTTAATGCAGTGCAGCGGGTATTTCGTATCAGATTGGGCATTAGACGCAATAAGTTGGTTTGACTACAAAAAACCGAACTTGTCAGTAAAACCTATCTTACAACACAGTAGTAATTAATTAAACTCACAAATGAAAGTTACAAACTTGTTGCCCACTGTTGTTCTAGCGGCCGTTAAAATTCCTTCCATATTTGAATGTATATTGTTCATTTAACAATTTTTCTCAATGAGTTAAATCGTGTCCATTTTTCTACAACTTTGTGTAGAGTAGGCAACTATTTGCTTATTAACGTAATTCACATACTACTTAGTGAACATCTCTGTCTTTGTTAATCGACACCCAATCACACATTTGAATTGCAAACAATGTTAAACAAGACAAATTCAACAGAGGGGTCATTATAGGAGTAAACAGCGACTGTCCAAGTTGGCCTATAAAAGCGATAAGCCCAGAGCAAAATATCTCAATAAATCCGGTGGCATCGTGACTGGCAAAAAATACCCCGGGCAATCGATGTCCATAACCCTAATGGACAACGTTCACTGCCCCCCTTCTCTCCCCCCCCCCTCCCCAACCACCAGACACTAGCTCTACTCGACGGCGTGACGACTACTTTTTAAGGGAAGTTCCAAGTAACGGGATTTAGTCCCATTGGGGGCATTTAGTTCTATTTGGGGGAGAAAAAATGTGAATACAATCGGCAAATTTGTATTTCAGGACGTGACGTAATCACGATGACGTTTCAGACGATGACGTCACGTACTGAAACCATCCTGATTTCACTACTGAAAAGTTATTCTGAACAGTAACATTCTATAAGAGCTTAATTTAATATAATCAAAGGCTTTAGTAATAGAATGTAGGCGTAATCATGGGATTATCTACTTTGTATACATCCACCCAAAAGAGGCGCTTATTATATATTGAAGGAAAATATATAATATACTCTCCTACGGCTCGATTGCATGGCGATCAAGGGTAGGGAGCATGGGGGCTCCGCCTTAGGGGATGTCCTAAATCCGTAAATTAATAAAAAGTAAAGTATCGAACTGGCTAGTTCCGCAAACGAACTGGACAGCGAAGACAGCAACAAAACCGGCTAATACGCACTACTCACAATCGACCATAATAATAAAATACTTTCAAAATCTTTTACGGGGCTCAGCTCCCACGCCTCCTTGTTGATTTTACTAATTTCGTTAGTTATTTACAAAGTCTCAAATAAGGAACTGTCTAGTTCCACCGGAGTACTAAACAGGCTAGTTCCATCGAAGTTATGAAAAGCCGTTATAAATTACGTTTAACTCTACAAAAATGTGTGATCCTTACTCTTCCAACCACTTAGTCTGGAACGTCAACGAGTTTATATGCGGCACAGAAAAATTGTAATGGGTCAATCCAAATTAAGTATCTTTATATGAGATTTCCATGGATTAAAAAAATAATTTTATGTGCCCACTGTAGAAAAAAAAAAAACGATAATAAGTGTGAAAATAACTATTAAAATAATAAAATAAGCAAGCTATAACAATGAATATAAAGAAATTTAAAATACCATTTAAACCAAATTTAACATCGCCAACCACAATATTAAAAGAATCGGCTAATACAAACTAATACCAGGAATACAAAAATTAATCAATATCTGTTGTTACGTTGTAAGAATACATATACAACAAAATGTCAAGTAACTTAATTTGTATAGACAGTTAGAATATCTTTCGATTAAGCCACGTAACATTTTGACAGGACGAACGTTTATTTATTAGGGCGCAAAACCGAAAATATAATTTCACAAAAATCTTCCTGTAAAACTAATGGTCTCACAGAAATTCAAGTCTAAATTTTCAATCATCACTAATTCTCAATATTGTGATGACAATCTGTAGTTGACCAGAAATTTACGATTTGGGAAATACTACTAATGTAGATAGTGTATAAACTGTTAACTGAGAATTACATTTAAAATGCAAATAATTTAGCGAGTTATGTTCAAATTTGGCAAAAAATTAATAGAAAAGTCGAGATAAATCAATGTATACACGTTCGTTAAATTGATTACAATAGATTGCTTATAATAGGATGGGCTGTTCTTAAAATCAAAGCATGAAACCTCCTATGTCGCAGGCCTAACATAATATATACCACAAAAACAGAATGTTTGCATATGTAAAAATAAACTTTCAAATTTATTATGAACCGAGCCAATACTTTCTTTGAAAATATGCGTAAAACAAAACTGTGCGACAGTAATATTTCACATTGTACATTAGCAGTTTCAAAAATACATGATCTCCATCTAAGAACTTCGCAATTTCAATGCCATATTACAAAGTTTAAACTATGAATGTAACCTTGGTTACGTTGCCTTAATTTTAAATTTAAAGTGATCAATCACAATATTTGATTTTTTTCTAAATGTTGTGTTAAAAACTAGTAACCTTGGCTACGCTCTTATAATTTTAAATTTAAATTGACGAACCAACGTGTTTATTTCAAAAATATTTCGCGTTAGGATTAGTTTACTTTACTTCGGGCAGTTTATGTCATATATTAGAAAGACAAAAAATGTCTTAGGCATTAATTTTTGAAAGTGGCGGCTCGGCGGCGGAAGGGAGAAGCGGACACAGGATCCAGGAAAAACCAACGACTACGAGGTATGGCAGTCAGGGTCCAGGCGTGGTGAGGAAAACTGTAACGGGATGTGGTCAAGTAAGTTTTAGGCTTTAGTTTCCAGAACAATCAGAGATATTTTACGAAAATTTAATTTTGTGATATATTTATCTTTATTTTCACTATCACACTACCTTATGGTTTGTTACATATTGAAGTGGTGAGTAGTGGGGTTTGGTTACTTTCAAAACGGAAGTCGTGCCAATTGCCAGCCGCTGCCGGCCAGCTGCCATCGGCCAGCTGCCAAATCAGTCGCTGCCGTCATATGCTACGCCATATAGCTTTAGGTGGGGAGAGGCTAAATCAAATGAAGGGGTGGAGAAGGGGTGAGGAGATGGTGTTAATTTTTGAAGTAGGAGTTAGTGTATAAAGGAGAGGGGATAATTGCTTCAAGGTCATATGGAGGGGGTTTTAAAAAAGACTGAACTCTAAGAGTTCAGTTTATCGGTGATCATCATACAGGTCAGTCGAAACCGACAAGGGATTGAAGAATAGCTTCTACATCATTTATTGTTGTAGAAGATACATCTGGAACTTGTACAGGGTTCTGAGGAGTTGTTGAAGTTGAATTTCTAGAAGGATTTTCCCTTGGATGAGTTGTTGATGATATTTCATGAACTTGAACATTTTCTTGGTTGGTTTCCATTATTATTGTAGTGTAAATTAGAGTGGAGATGTTGTTAGCTGAAGAGCATAGAAGATAATGAAGTAGGAATTATTGTCGGGGCCCTTATATAGGGAATGGTGGGGGTAAAATAAAAAAACTTGTTGAACACAGTCGATAGGTGTAACAAGTTCTAAGTTATTTAAGTGTAACATAGAACGTAAAATGTCGTAAATAACACTATCATCAACATTAACCTGAGAAGTTGTTGAACAGTATAATGGGTTAAAACTGTACTTCTTCCTAACTCTATTTAAATTAGTTTTACACTTTGAAATTGAAGGTTTAGAAGTACTTCGTAATATGTGTTGTGTTCGCAAAGCTTTAATTTTAAACATTGTGCAGTCATTATAATCGATGTGTTAAGTTCAGAAGTTAAAAGAAGACTGAGATATAAAATGAAGTGTAAAAGAAATTGAAACAGAAAGCCAGAGTAGTAATTTTATAGGTTAGAATTTACAAAGGCTATTTCATGGATAATTCTAACCTCAAACCTAGTAAGTGAAGTAGTCATAACATAAAACTAACGAGAGATGATGACCGAGCGGATGCGAGGCAATGAATGTTTGTAGCGAGATAAACTACCCACCTTTATAGAGGCAATAACTCCAGCCAGATGGCGGCAGATGGCAAGCAAATGACTGGTTGACCGACTTTCACTTGAGTAGTAAGAGAAGTAGGGTTCTGTGTCTATCCCTACTCCTTGGGGTCAATGACCGACCGGAAAGGTCAATGACCCCCCCCCCCGAAAAAATGGAGCCCCCCCCCCTTCCCCTTCCCCTACTCTTTCCCCCACTCCTTCCCCCACTCCTCCAGGTCAATGGCCGGTCACCACCGGTTGTTGACTTTATGTGGTGAAACCAGACTAAATATGGCAGCTGCCATGGATAATTCTAACCTCAAACCTGCTGCGCATGCAACAATTTCTCTGGATCGGAATGAGTCTATGCTATGCGCATGCGCCTAGTCTTGTATTACTCACTTTAGCGCTACTGCACATGGATAATTCTAACCTCAAACCTTGGTTTTGTGTTGTTGCGCATGCGCTGCTCCCCACTTCTTTACCTTTCTTTTATACTGCTGTGAACTGGACTGGATTGAACACTGTACTGGAGTGAAACAACTTCCCCCACTCCTTGAAAACCCGAGGAGCGATAGGAGCTATACCTTTGCTTCAGTTGCCAACAAACTTTCATAGCGAAAGGTTGTTGGCGACTCAGCAAGAAGTTTCAAATATATAGTAGGCCTATATATATTTGAACTTCTTCTACTATGTTGCGTTTTTTAATGCAATATGGTATGTGTGTGTGTGTGTTTAGTTGTAAGGTGTATTTAATTTAAGAAATAATTTGCGCATTGCGATGTTAGTTATAAGTTGGGTTTAGCATTAAGGTGTATTAATTTTTAAGAATAATGATGGTATTTAGCATTAAGGTGTATTAATTTTAAGAATAATGATGGTATTTGGTTGTGTTGAATTATTTGGTTTTTAATAATGATGTGTTGGTACTAATAATTTATGTTTGTTTTGTGCATTTGTTTTGCCTTACAGCTAGATGTTAGGGGGTAGATTAACTGTAAATTCAGAAGTTCAGTTGAACTTCATTTAAAATGGGTGGGACATCCGCAAGTCGGACTTTTTTTTGCATTTTGTTTAGGAATATGATGGGTGGGATTAGTTTGGGTGGGGTTAGAGTTGCGTTTCTGCATTAACTGTTCCAGTTTCCCTGAAATTAATGGTTACGCTTTGATGCGGACGGGAAGTTACGCTTTGATGCGGACGGCCCAGGGACCTCCCTTGCAGAACGTAACTAGTGGGTTGGGAGTGGGAACCGCTAGGCAAACAGGGTGGTGGGAACAGTATTACTGTTCCCATCACCTTGGATCATTATAAATCTTGAATGACCTTGACCCACTTTCGGAAAGGTCAATGACCCCCCCCCCCCCGAAAAAATGGAGCCCCCCCCCCGAAAAAATGGAGCCCCCCCCCCTTCCCCTTCCCCCACTCCTTCCCCCACCTCCTTCCCCCACCTCCCGGGCCAATGACCGGTCATGACCGGCTGCTAACCCCTCTCATTTGCATACCGTTATAAAAGCCGAGCCAGCCGCGGCCAGTGTTTCATTCTGATTCCAGACGTTACGCTGCGAACTTAGAGTTATAACTATGTCTTCTCTACCGACTACTACTTCTACTTCGACTTCTATTTCTACTACAGCTGTTCCTGCACCTAAGAAAACTCTTCGCCTCAAAAACCTTCCTGATTGCTACAAGAACCGACTTGCATCTCAACCTTCAACTTCTAGAGCTATTCTTCCGCCAACTAACACTTCTAGACTTCGTAGTATTTTTTCACCGCCTTCGCCTTCGCCTTCAAAGGACTCCGCACCACCATCAACTACTATGCCGCCACCGCAGAAGCCAGTTCATCACTATCCTAATACCCCTTCCGTTGAAACCATTGTTCATCGTCTTAGCACACCCATTATCCCACTATCACCATTGCCTCCTACCCCACCACTTAGTACACCTAAAGATCATACCTATCACAAAACTGATTCCTCTCAATCTGCTACTAAACCATCTCCTAAATCAGCTCCTAAACCAGCTCCTAAACTTACTCCTAAACCTACTCCTAAACCCGCTCCTTCAGAGCAATTTCAATTATTACAAGAAGAGCGTCGTAGGGCATTTAGCCGTCCCACTACTTGCCCTGAAATGCTTACTAGGGGAATTAAGAAAGGATCACCTTGTGGGAGGAAATGTGTAAAAAACGAAAGTTTTTGCCGTGTACATGTCGTAAAACACATTTCTGAACCACAAGTGACAGAAACCCCCACTGTTGAATACCAATCCAAAATTATTGGTGTGAAAGGAAATAGGCTTAAGAGAGGTTGTGTCTATTTTTTTGAAAGTGTTATTGACAACGAACACATTTTGGCAACTTGTAACGGCTTAAGATATAATATTAAAGTGATTGAATCCTTGCGCAAAGAGAAATCAGTTTATGAGTTAGACTCTAAAGACTATCTCCTCAGACACAAACTGGATGGTATTACAAGGTGGGGGCGTAGCAAGTAAATTCACATAGCTTTTTCCAAATTATTGCTTAAAAAAATACTGGGGGAGAAACACAACGCGTTATAGCGTTGTGTTTCTCCCCCATTATTTTTTAACACTCTAAGTCTCGTGACCTACTTTCATGTGAGTAGTGAGTAAAGGATGGTTCTGTGTTTGTCTGCATTCCTTCGGGTCAATGACCGGACCTGAAAGGTCAATGACCCCCCCCCCCCCCCGAAAAAATGGAGCCCCCCCCCCCCCGAAAAAATGGAGCCCCCCCCCCCGAAAAAATGGAGCCCCCCCCCTTCCCCACTACTCCTTCCCCTACCAGTCCTTCCCCTACCACTCCTCTGGGTGAATGGCCGGTCATGACCGGTTGTCTACTTTCATTTAACCGTTATACTAGCTACTCCAGAGTCTTCATTCCAATCCGTGAGGCCACTGCCGCAACATGCCTACTCTATTAGAATTATGTTTGCGACAGATAGTTTCAAATATAGTGTTGGTGGAACTTGCATTTCAAGATGCAAACCTTCCACTAACACTACGTCAAGAAGTGTATTCTTTTTATAGGGAAAATTTTGGAGTTTTTCATTACCTTCAGTATAAATTTATGGATGGAACAAATATGTGTCCAGAATGCGGTTCGGCTGCAATAGGAAATGGAAGATTGGATTTTATAATAGATGGTGGAGTTTATGAATACAAATCTTACTTGTCATACAAGTTTATCATCCCAGAAGAAGAAAAATGCGATATTTGTGCACTTAATTTGTACAAGTTTATACAAGCCGATCCTGCTGAAATCCATTTGGAAAACAACATTGAAGTCCCTTATTTTTTTATGCCTTAAGCTCCATAGCAGTCCACCAAACCCAGCCAAACGGCCCTTTTCAGGGCCACCTAAGACTTAAATTTAGGGATGTAAGCTATTTAGCTTACATGCGACTTAGCAGAAATAAGTTCTGGTACATGGCTAGTTTGATCCGTGTAGTAGTAAGCAAAGGAGGGTTCTGTGTCCATCCCCACTCCTTAGGGTCAATGACCGGACCTGAAAGGTCAATGACCCCCCCCCCCTCTCCCCCACTCCTTCCCCCACTCCTTCCCCCACCTCCCGGGCCAATGACCGGTCATGGCCGGCTGCTAACCCCTCTCATTTGCATACCGTTATAAAAGACGCGCCGGCTATGGCTAGTGTTTCATTCTGGTTTCTTCCACCACTCTTGTTGCTTCGCCGCTCTTGTTGCTTTGTTCCTGCCAGTTTTAATATCTTTATTTTTAAAATGCTTCCTTACTTTAATGAAAATTTTAATCCTTCAGAAAATGCAGATGTTTTTCAACCACCTGAAGATGGTTTCCAACATCATGAAGAAGATGCTTTCCAAGAACATGAAGAAGATGTGATAGAAGACATGGATAATAGCAGTGAAGATGAAAGTGAAGATGACAGTGAAGATGAAATTGAAATTAATGAACAATTCAAAGTATATTTTATAGAAACACAATTTCCTTTTGATGTAGTTGAAAGATTTATTTTTGAAGCACATAGATGGCTAAATTTAGGATTCAACATTATAATTGGTTCACCTATTGTCTACAATAACAGTAACTTCTTCCTTCTAACTCCAAATGATCGAGAACAAATTCTTACTTGGCAGGACGATGTGATGAGATCATACGAACTGAACATTGGTGTTGGGTACTTTGTTGCAAGAGTGGCTTAATAACCACATTACCCTTCCCCCACCTCCACCCTATCCCTTCCCAATCCTTATTCCTTCCCCCTCCCCATATTTAAAATTTATAAAAGTGGGGCTATGAACCTTCAGGTTTCTAGTCTGTACTCGCACTTTGTGCCGTGAAGTACATCTCTTGTATTTTTTTCTCCACCTTTTAAAATATTATTTGTTTGAAAAAATGCCTCCTAATGTGAATTACCATTTTAATTCTTCCGAAATTTCCGATGTTTTTGTACAACCTGAAGACATTTTAAATAATGGTAGTGAGAGTGAGAGTGAAGACGATGATGATTATAGTGTTGAACTTAGTGAAGAACGTAAAGTTATAGCAATTGATCCACAATTTCCATTTGATACAATAGAAAAGTTTATGGTTGAAGCTAATAAATGGTTAAATTTAGGATGTTATATACGAATTGACTCTTTTATATTGTATGGTGATAGTCATTCTTTACTTGTCACACCAAATGACAGAGACCGCATGTTGCAGTGGGCACAATCTATGATGGAGTGCTATGAACAAGGTGTAGACACTGGTGGCTATTTTCTTGCACAAGTAGTGTAATAATAAAAATTACCTTTCCCCCACCATACACCCTATCCCTTCCCAATCCTTATTCCTTCCCCCTCCCCATTTTTAAAATTAATAAAAAGGCGGGCTATGAACCTCCAAGTTTCTAGTCTGTACCTACACCTTGCGGCATGAAGATGCTTACTAGAATTGATGGTTTTATAGCCAATGATATTAATATATGGAGTTTGATAACAAACTTACGGATGAAAATTGAAGAAAAAATTATGGCAAACAATGAGCTAGGAGTTATAGTTTTTGTTTCATTAGTAGAACATTTTGAAATTTTGTATAGTATAAAAGTAACAATTAACAATATTAATGAACTATTTCCTTGGACAATTTTTATTCGCAATAAAGTTGAAGAGCAGAAAATTATAGTAGATGTGACAGCAATGAAATATAACCTAGATAGAGAAGAATAGATATAAACCCCCTCCTATTACTTGGTTTTGCAAAAATAGTGGGGGTAGGAGTATATATAAGACTAAGTAAGCAATGCATAGTTTGTTATTTGAAGTAAAAGAAGTAGTAAGGAAACATGTTGTCTAGAGATACTCCATTTATTAATTATTCTCAAGTTAAAGATGTTTTTGAAAGCACAAATGAAATACAGGAAGAAAACATAGAGGAAAATTATGACGAAACTGATAATGATTCTATGATGGAAGAGGAAGAAATGGTACAGATTGAACAAGAACTATTTGAAGAAATGATAAATGATAGTGATGAAGATATAATTAAGGAAGCTATTGAAATATTTATATTGGATTCATCATTGGAATCACCCATATCACCTTTACTGTCTTCTGAATCTGAATCTGAATTGGACTAAGGTACCCCCACTATTTTGAAGAAGTAGTGGAGGGAAAATATCCCCACCACAAGTTAAAAGTTGGTGGGGGAATGTTTATAAATGTGTTAAATATTTGTGCAGGAGATCAGTCTTAAAGAGACTAGTGACCGAAGATGTTTCGTAAAATACCTTTTGATCCTTCATACTACAATCTGTTTGATATACATCGTTTTCCAGACATTGAGGAGAAATTGTACAAGAAATTTTGTTCTCTACTGGATAAACCACAAAAACTACCACCTAATACTTTTACCTACAAGCTACCTATCATGGACAAGGACGATGTAAGCAAAATACCATTAGTTCAAGTCAAATTTTTGGAAGAAAAAATTCTTGTTTGTGTGAGGGAAGTATTTCACAATGATTATTCAAAAAAATTGGCTTTCAACTTTATTCAAGAACATGCGGGATCTGAAAGAGAACAGTATCCCGAACCATATTACAAATATCTTTTCGAGAATGGAGCGAGTGTAACGGTAGAAATAACCATTACATTAGTATAACTCTCCCTACCATTGACGTCTCCCCACCATTGGCATCTCCCCACTACTGACTTAAATTTGATGGATAAATGTGTTGACTATCTGTGTAGAAGCTCACTCTTCAAGAAATTGTTGATCAAAATGTTTCATCATGTACCGACTTCTTCCTTCAGGGAAAAACAAAGATTAAAACGACTAGAAAAAGAAAGACAAGACCGAGAAGATATGAAGATGGAATTCAATAGACTACAATTTCAAATACCAGGAATTGAACTTGGAGCACCAAGATTGAAAACTCTCCACTGGGCTGGAAGTTATATCAAATTTTTGAAAGTACAAGTTGAAGCAAGAGATCTAAAATTGAAAAGATTAGAAATGGAAAATCGAGAATTGAAGAAATTAATATCACACATGTCTGGTAATACAACTGTTCAAGAAGGTGAAGAAGAAGGAAAAGAAATTTTAGGAATCTAAATTATCAGCACCCCTTTTAGAGAATAGGGAATAGATCACTTTGTGGTAATGTAATAACATGCCGCTTAGTGATCTATTCCCAGTTCTCGCTTAATATCCGATGACCTTGACCTACATAAAAGTGGTGGGGGTAAGAGCATATAAAGAGATAGTTATGGATATAACTTTCAGTACAAGTCTAACACTATGGACAGCTTGTTAGTTTTGTGTTTACAACAAATTATCAATAATGGGTTTCTTTACCGTTATATAATAACATCAAATAAATGTGAAATACCTCAACCAATTCGTGAAATGGTCATGAAATTTAAGAAGGACAATAGTGGATTTGGTATTTATCTTGCTTTTATTTTTGAAGATGGAACAAAAATGTGTCATGATTGTGGAAAAGCATCTGTTTTAGACTTTGAACAATTTGAAGATGATGGAGGTAAATTAGTTCACCTTGTAAAAGGCCAAGTGATGAAATTTGAAACAGTCAAGAAAAAATGTAACATTTGTGCACAAAACTTGTTTGAATTTATTAAGTATAGTGCATTAAAATCATGATATCCCTTCTACATATGAAGAAGGTGGGGAAGAAAAAGAGTGGGGATTATAAAGTGGTGGGAGAACTTGTATAAATGTAGGCTGTTTGAAGAGACTTTTAATATTGTTGCAGCATTTGTTGAAACAACATGCAGTTCGAAGTTTGCCATTTTAAAATTAAATATGAAGATTGGAGCTCTGTTGCAGGATTTGTGAAGTCTAAAGAAGATAATCAAAAGTTGCTAAATGTACATTGCTATATTCACAATGAAGAAAGTCATGACAAAATAATGGCATATTTAAACACACCTAATGTAACATCAGAAAGCTCTGCATTTATAAAATATTTAAAAGAAGAAGATTTGGATGTGACCTTAGAAGTTTGGTATCTAATTTAAATTATTGTGGTGGGGGAAATGTAAAAGTTATTGGTGGGGGAAATGAGATAAAACCAGCAAAATTGTAGAACAGAATTCACTCTATACAACGATGGAGCATCCTTCCACAACACCTGTATTGGCATCTGTAGATTGGCATCAAAATTATCAACCAAATACTTCAAGTTCAAATTGTTATGAAAATCATCAGCCTAGCACTTCAAATTCAAATTGGTATGAAAATCAGCTGCCTAGTACTTCAAGTTCAATTTGGTATGAAAATCAGCAACCGGCCACTTCAAGTATAAATTGTTATGGAAATCAGCAAACTACTACTTCAACACAAAATTTCTATGAAAATCAACAGCCAACAACATCAACTAATTTTTGTACATCAGTATTTAAAGTATCAAAACCCCATTCGGATTGTAATAAGTTAATATCAGCTCAATCAGGAAGAATCAGGAAAAACACATACATGAGAGAAAGATGCAAGAAAGAAAGGATAGAATTTACAAAATTACAGTTAACAGTTCCCTCTATTAAAGTGGGATGTACTAGAATACAAACTTTGCAAGCAACCAATGCATATTTGTTGGAATTGTTAGAAAGAATTGAAAAGTTGGAGAAGAAGAATGAACATTGTAAAAAGTAAACACTCATTCCCCAAGAAAAACAAAAAAAATAATAAAATAGTAAAATGAAAAAAAAAAGTAGATGTAGAATAGAGAGCAAGGAATAGATCACTTTGTGGTAATGGACTAACATGCCACTTAGTGCTCTATTCCTCGTTCTCGCGTTATATTGGATGACCTTGACCTACATTAGTAGGGTGGGGAAATTGAAAATGGTGGGGAAAGTGTATAAAGGACAAGCCTACTATAGAGGAATCACTCTGAAAGTAAACTTGTCAGAAGTATGGACTTGACCACAAGCAAAGAAAAAGATAGAAAGCAAAGATTTCGAGAAATGGCTAAAGTAAGAGAGTCAAGAATAAGGTTGAGATTTTACAAACTACAGAGATTGATTCCTGGTGTTAAGTTAGGAGAAATAAGATCAAGAACGGTAGACATGGCGGCTGATTACATCAGTTACTTACAATCGGAATTAATGATAAAGGAAGCAAGAATAGAAGAGCTGGAGCACAAGATAAAACAACATATTGAAACATCGAACAGTGAACCTATAAATTGTGTAATAAAAGAAGAAGATGTAAAAGACTTAAATTAAACAAAACAAAAAAAATGAACTTGGACTTTGGTTATTGATTGGACACTTCTTAGAGAATGGGGAATAGATCACTTTGTAGTAATGAATCATCATGCTGCTTAGTGATCTATTCCCAGTTCTCGCTTACTCAAAAATGACCTTGACATACTTAGCAAAATATCATATAAGCCGGATCAAAAACAGTTATTCCTCATTTACTGGAAATGGCTCCTGTGGACAACACCGATTATCCAAGGAAATCTATGATTGAAATATTGTATAAAATTCAATTAGAGGATTTAAATATGGAAGAAGATGAAAATAATAGCGAAACTTCAGAAGTAGAAACTATAAATGATATGGATGTGGATGTAACAACATCAGAAGAAGAAAATGCCAATGATGTGGAGAATGAAAATTTGGATATGGATGTAGTAATATCAGAGTCTTCGTCATCATTTGAATATGAAGAAATACATATTGAAACTCCAATTCATATAGAGAATACTAATGAAGAATCTGTTAGTAGAAGATTAATATTTTGTCCAAGACGTTTGTTTTCTTCTGAAAGTGAAGAAGAAGAAGATGAAATAGTAGTGGGGGAACTATTATAAAAGAAGGAAAGGGAGAGCTCATTTCATTTATTGGCGAAATTTTGAAGAGTGAACACCACCAAACATGTATCATTGCGATAAATGTTTGGAATCGTTTAATGATGATATTCTGTTAGAAATACATAAGGAACTAATTCACAACAACATAGAAGAACAAGAAGAACAAGAAGAACAAAATGAAATAACAGCAAGACCTACAACAACTTTACCAAATTTACAAGTATCAGCTTTACCCGGAAAGGTAGTAATGCATCATAAGATTCAAAATGAAGATTTAAACTTAGAAGAATTTATTAGAGAAGCAAAACCAATCATCAGTAGAACTTTAAAAGAAGAATTAAAAAGATTGAATTTTCTCAAATTTGGATTACTACTAGAAGCTATGTTTATAAATGTACAAGAAGAATTATCACCAAGAGGATTTATAACTAAAAATCAAACTATCATAGGAAGTTCAGACATTGATTCAATAGTTGAAAAATGTATAGAAGAAATATTAACTAAAATTCAGGAACATGAAGGACGAGGATCAGGGTGGAGTCTTATAAGTATTGAAGGATTAAATATAAGAGTTCATAAACATGGATATGGACTAATGGGATCTTAGTTATATTCGTTTACCAAAAATAATTGAGGATACAAGATCATGTGTTAATGTGAAAAATCAAGATAACGAATGTTTTAGATATGCGATGACATGTAAATTTGTACCAAATCATTGTAATGAACCAAACCAGCACTATGAAAATCAAAGATATAGATATAACTTTCAAGGAATTAGTTATCCTGTATCACTAAAAGATATATCAAAATTTGAGAAGAAAAATCCCGGCACATCTATTAATGTTTTTGGATTAGATAGTTCAAATAAAGTTTATCCTTTACGTATTGCTAAAGAAGAACTAGCAGATCATACAGATTTACTACTACTAACACAAGGAGATGTATCTCATTATGTGTATATAAAGAAATTTGACTCTCTTGTTAATAAACAACTTTCAAAAAATCGAAACAAAAAGCTGATCTGCAAAAGATGTTTTAATTTCCAACGAGAAGGAAGACAAGGAATGGAATGGTTACAAGAGCACAAAAGATTATGTAACAATAATTATGAAGCAAAAATTATTTTACCTTCAGAAAGCAGAGCATTTGTTACATTTCAAAAAGTTCATCATCAATATCGTATCCCTATAGTTGTATATGCTGATTTTGAATCAACACTAATTCCTATAGAAGATGAAAATTGTGAAGCTAGAAAAAGTGTCAAATATCAAATGCATAAACCAAATAGTTTTTGTTTAATGGTTAAATCAACATTATCAGAAGAACATTTAAACCAATATGGATTAACTTCAGAACCTCTAGTATATCGTGGTGAAAATGTGGAAACAATATTTCTTGACCATTTATATTTAATAGCTGAAAATGTACAAAGATTATATACAAATATCATACCAATGAAACCGATGGAGGAAGAAGAGGAAATTCAACATGAAAATGCAACTCATTGTTTCTTATGTAAAAATGAATTTACCATTGACAATTATAAAGTTAAAGATCATGACCACCTTACAGGTTATTACAGGGGTGCTGCTTGTAATAAATGTAATTTGAGCTATCGTTTACCACTATTTATTCCTGTGGTTCTGCATAACCTCAGTGGGTATGATGCTCATTTTATAATACCTGAATTAGGAAGAGACGATGGTTCGATAGATGTATTGGCTGAAACTTCAGAAAAATTTATAAGTTTCTCTAAAACAGTTGGAAATGTCAAATTAAGATTCTTAGACTCCTACCGATTTATGCCGTCGAGTTTGTCTAAACTTTCTGAAAATTTAAGGAAACAAGATTTTATTGAAACAAAGAAGATTGTAAGTAACGACAAACTGGATCTCGTACTTCGGAAAGGTGTTTTCCCATATGATTATATTGACAGTTTAGAAAAGTTTAATGAAACATCACTTCCGCCAAAAGAAGAATTTAAAAGTAAACTATACGACATGGACATATCTCAAGAGGATTATGATCATGCATGTAAAGTATGGAATGAATTAGGATTTACAACATTGGGAGAATATTCAGATTTTTATGTTAAATTAGATGTAACTTTATTATGTGATATAATGGAAGAATTTAGAAATACGTGTTTTGCAGCATATGGATTGGACCCTCTTCATTCATACACTTCACCTGGACTAGCATGGCAAGCCATGTTGAAAGAAACAAATTGTAAATTACAACTTCTTACTGATATAGATATGGTTTTAATGTTAGAATCAGGAGTTCGAGGGGGATTGACACAAAGTGTAACCAGACATGTTAAGGCTAATAATAAGTATCTGCCCGATTATGATGCATCAAAACCAACAACATTTCTAGGTTATTTCGATGCAAATAACTTATACGGATGGGCAATGTCAAATCCCCTTCCATATGATAATTTTAAATGGATAGATCCAGAATCAATTGGAAACATAATGGATATACCAAAGCATGGTGAAACTGGTTACATTTTTGACGTCGATTTTGAATATCCTGAACATCTTCATGATCATCATTACGATTTACCACTTCTTCCAAAGACTGAAATTTCCCCTACTGGAAGATGGCCAAAATTATTAATGACTTTAAACAATAAGTCTAGGTATGTTGGACATTATTGGATGATACAACAGGCTTTAGACTTGGGATTAAAAATTACAAAAATTAATCGAATACTACAATTCTCTCAATCTTGTTGGCTGAAACCGTACTTCGACAACAACACAAGAAGAAGAGCTGCTGCTACATCAAGTTTTCAAAAAGATTTCTTCAAACTGATGAACAATGCAATATTTGGCAAGACTTTAGAAAACAAAAGGAAACATAAGAATATCAAATTAGTAACTGATCCAGTAAAATTACAGAAACTAGTGCAACAACCAAACTTTGGTTCATCCGTAATTATAAATGAAAATCTTGTCGTCATTTCTATGAACAAAAAATCAGTTCTATTGGATCGTCCTTTATATCTTGGAATGTCAATATTGGATATTTCTAAAACACACATGTACGAGTTTCATTATAAGAAGATGGTTAATTATTATGGAAGAGATAACATTGGTATTGCATATATGGATACGGATGCACTTATTTACTGGATTAAAACAAATGACATGTATGAGGATTTACGGACCTTTGTATATAAAGATGATTTTGATTTTTCCGATTATCCTAAGGACCATCCAAATTACGACTATGACAAAAACAAAAAAGTATTGGGAAAATTTAAAGATGAAACAAATGGTGTGCCGATGATGGAAATTGTAGCATTAATGTCTAAACTCTATTCATTTCAACTGTTCATAAATGAAAGGAACGAATATCAAGTCACAAAAAAAGCTAAAGGAATAGAGACATCTTTCCTAAAGAAGAACGTACAGTTTCAACATTATAAAAGATGTTTGTTTGAAAATGTTGAAACAACTGCAACATTTAACACTATTAGAAGTTATAACCACCAACTTTTTAGTGTCAAACAAACAAAGTGGGCATTAAGCTACAAAGACGACAAGCGACATATTTTAGAAGATAAAATTAATACTCTACCATTTGGCCACTATTCCTTAAACCCTATCGACCAGTAAACCTATTCTTCGTCCTTTACCTTCTTCCTTTTTCCTTTCCGTAAAAAAGAGGGGACATGGCAAGCTCAATGCCATGTTCCCTCTTTTTTACACTAATATTAAATGACCTTGACCTATATTTCAACTATATATAAGAGAATAAACCATTGTATGGATCAGTATTTCTACAAACAGTGTGCAAGCAACACTTTAAGATGGAAAGTGTAAAGGATAAGATTGTAAATGAACTACATAAACCAGCAAGAAGAAGATTTCCAAGAAGAAGTACAATCATTAAAGGAATGAATGATCTTTACCAAGCTGATCTTATTGAAATGATACCACACAGTAAATTAAACAAAGGATTTAAATATATTTTAACAATTATAGACTGTTTTACTAAAATAGCTGATGCTTTACCCTTGAAGGACAAGACTGGTAAAAGTGTTACCAAAGCTATGGAGACAACAATACAAAGAAATAAATTTAAAATTAAACATTTACAAACGGATGATGGAAAAGAATATTTTAATAAAGATTTTGGAGCTTTGATGAAAAAATATAAAATAAATCATTATTCTACAAATTCTGAAGTTAAAGCTTCAATAATTGAAAGATTTAATAGAACATTAAAAGGAGCTATGTATAAACAATTTTCAAAACGAGGATCATATGTGTGGTATAACATATTACCACAACTTATAAAAGAGTATAACAACAAATATCATCGCACCATTGGAATGAAACCTATCCAAGTAAACAGTGCTAATGCTAAAATTGTATTACAACGCATCAAAAATAATACAACACCAAAAATAGAAAAGTTACAACCAAAAAAGTTTAAGGTTAATGATAAAGTTCGTCTAAGCAAATACAAAGGTGTATTTAGTAAAAGATATCTGCCAAATTGGACTAATGAAGTATTTACAATTTATAAAGTGCAACCAACTATACCTGAAACTTACATTTTAAAGGATAATAAGGGTGAATTACTTCAAGGTGGATTCTATGGACATGAGTTGTTAAAATCAACAGTTGGTGATGTATATCTTGTTGAAAAGGTTTTACAAAGGAAAAAGGATATGGTTAAAGTTAGGTGGTTAGGATTTGATAAAAGTGAAGACTCTTGGATTCCTTCAAAAGACTTGGTATAGTTATTAAATAGCTCATTATGTGTTTAACCTTTAAACAAGATGGAGATTGTACAACAAAAAGATCGATTTAATATTAATAATATTGATGAATTGACAGTTGACAATAATAAGTTAAATCATGGTAAACATGGTGAATTACTACCAAATACTATAAGATGTTTAATAACTGGTCCTTCAAATTGTGGAAAAACTAATGTTGTCTTTAACCTTATAACTAATCCTAAAGGTTTACGCTTTAACAATATATATATTTTTTCAAAATCATTGCAACAACCAAAATATCAATTATTAGATAAAATACTTGCAAGTGTACCTGAAGTGAATTTCTACAAGTTTAATGCTAGTGAAACAATAATGCAACCAGGTGAAGCAAAACCATTTTCCATTTTTATATTTGACGATGTTTCTTGTGAAAATCATGATACTATAAGAAATTATTTTGCTATGGGAAGACATAATAATATTGATAGCATTTATATTGGTCAAACATACAGTAAAATTCCAAAACAACTTATAAGAGACAATGCAAATATGTTGATCATCTTTAAGCAAGATGAGACAAATTTAAAGCATATATATAATGATCATGTTAATGCGGATATGCCATTTGATAAATTTAAAGAAATGTGTGGTAAAGCATGGAATGAAAAATATGGATTTCTCGTTATTATGAAAGAAGAAGATATTAAAAATGGTAGATATCGTATAGGATTGGATAAATTTGTATTAATACGTTGAACTACCTATGCTACATCTAGTAACACGTTGAACTTCACAGTGTAAACATGGTGAATCAAGAAAAACTATTAAAAGAAATAAAATCACTCAGTGATTCTATTAGGATAAAGAATCGTGCATTAAGGATGGGTTTAAGTGAAAGAGAAGAATTTTTAGAGAATACATTTAAACCTATCACGGAACCTTTAAAACAGATATCAGAAACTATTGGTAAACCTCGTTATGAAGGAGATGTTTTACTACCAGTTTCTAAACAAGAAGTACAAGCATTAAAAAAAGAAGATGATGATGATGATTCATATACAAGTGCTAGTGAACAAGAAGAAACAAAAAATGAAGAAGAATCAATTGTTGAAAAGGAAGAACAGCCAATACCTGAAGCAGAACAATCTATTCCAAATTTAACTCAATTGAGTAGTGATATATTACAACATGGACCTCTTGGACGAAAATATATAATGAAAATGCTACATGACATGAAATCAAATCCAAATTTAAGTAAATCACATGTATATGGAGCAAGAATTGATGGAAATGAATTGAAAATT